>OX608081.1:53298371-53457015 GCA_951509765.1 Sphenella marginata | reverse complement strand
AAAAATCCCAAAAAACTGACAATATTAATTCGTTTAGAATTATTGTTAACTGGTCTCGAGCTTGCTCATAACTTACAAATTTGTAAACAAAATAGACCGCAAAATCCAACAACAAAATACATTGAAACCAAAGCACGGGTTTACGTACATATGTAAATATGTACAAACAACAAGACCAACACACATCATAACATAAAGACTGCATGTCTTAAGAAATTTTGTGTATACTGTTGGCAAGAACAAACAAACAAAAGGGAATTAATTGAAGTGGAGATAAGTGCATTGTGACGTCACAGGGCATCATTGCTGAGTGTTGGAATTTTCTAACAGCGGCTTTGGTGCAGACACGAGTTCGAATCCGTGTCCGAAAAGGGATCTGATGATGAGCCTGGAAACTCTGAAACATGTAATCCTATCCATCGCTGTAGATTTGTTCTTTGTAATTTTTCTCCAATTATCAATTTTTCCCAAAAACTGACAATATTAATTCGTTTAGAATTATTGTTAACTGGTCTCGAGCTTGCTCATAACTTACAAATTTGTAAACAAAATAGACCGCAAAATCCAACAACAAAATACATTGAAACCAAAGCACGGGTTTACGTACATATGTAAATATGTACAAACAACAAGACCAACACACATCATACATAAAGACTGCATGTCTTAAGAAATTTTGTGTATACTGTTGGCAAGAACAAACAAACAAAAGGGAATTAATTGAAGTGGAGATAAGTGCATTGTGACGTCACAGGGCATCATTGCTGAGTGTTGGAATTTTCTAACAGCGGCTTTGGTGCAGACACGAGTTCGAATCCGTGTCCGGAAAAGGGATCTGATGATGAGCCTGGAAACTCTGAAACATGTAATCCTATCCATCGCTGTAGATTTGTTCTTTGTAATTTTTCTCCAATTATCAATTTTTCCCAAAAACTGACAATATTAATTCGTTTAGAATTATTGTTAACTGGTCTCGAGCTTGCTCATAACTTACAAATTTGTAAACAAAATAGACCCCAAAATCCAACAACAAAATATTTATATTTTATTTATTTATTTATTATTATTTTAAATATTACAGAATGTATGTAATCGAAATATATTGGAATTTGAACGTGATTCAAAGAAAAAAACTCTATCCCGCGTTCCATGTTCCCACGTTTTTGACCATATATGGCGCGATATGCAACAGTTTTATCATCAACCTCTTAAGAGATTTTTGCGCCGAGCTTCTCTTCCATTCTGTGGTGTGCCGTTTTGAATTTTTTCCCTACAAATTGGCGGGACCTATGGTTTTTTACCAACTCCGACCCGCATCCACAAAGCAGATGAATTTTTGCTGAGAAGCCTTTCATGGCAGAAATACACTTGGAGAGCTTGCCAAACCACTGCCGAGGAGCGACCTCGTCTTGAAAAAACTTTTTCAAATCACTTTTTTGATGTAACTTGTACCAGAGATCGAACCTGGACCTTCGGCGTGGTGGGCCGCTCCACACCACGCCAGTATACAAGTTGTTATATCTTTATAAACGTCAGAGAAATAAATTTTTTCAGTTTTGATCACGGTTTTCTCGAATAATTTGTTAACCCTTTCGCGAAATTGATGCCATATGGCAACAGCCAACTTTGAGGCGTTGTGGAACAAAGACCGACTCAAATATTAAACATTACGTAAGTTAAAAATACGAAAAACTTCGCATCTAGGCGGAATAGCTAAACCATTGCCGCATGTACTATGTAAAATATAAATATTAACCCTTTTCGTCCCGTGATTAATTTGTAATGTGTCGTCTGCGTAGTTGATTATGCATTTATTTGTTTTAAAGAAGTTCTTTCCGAGTATACCGTCTGAGGGAATGTTGAAATTGTCATCAACAACATGAAGAGTGTGCGGAATTAAAATGTTCGGTACCGTTAAGTTCGTATCTATTGTGCAATGTTGTAATCGCGTCAGATGTTACGCCTGTGATGTTGATAATATTACTGTCATTTATTACTGCTTTACTTGTTACACTCGAAATTTTAGTAACCGAAATGTCCGCTTGTGAATCTACTAAAAATGTGCATGTTTTGTCTGAGTCGGTACAATTTACCTCAATAAAATCGAAATAGTTTAAATTTAGACAGTAAATGGATTGTGTTATAGAATTTCCTACTCTTGGTCCCTCAGTGTTCGCGTCTACTGTGATAGTTATTTTCTCTGTAATTTGAATAGTTACTTTGCCTATTTGTGTCACTGTACCTGTAGTTGTTGTTGTTGTATCTAAAACTGTTACCTCGAAAATTTCCTCTATAATTGGTTGATCTTATTGGTCTGTACCGAAACGCCAAAACCTCATTATCCTTTTCTATTATCATTTTCGCAACTACGTCTTTCGAATATGTGAAGGTTGACGAAGCCAAAATGGATTTCACCTCTCTAGCGAATCCGAAAGTTCTTCTAGTTGCTTTGCGAACTCTGAGTAGTTGTTTCGAGTTGTCGGGTTTTATTTTACTAACTAGACAATGCTTCTTTTATCTTATTGGCAGTGCTAATTTCTGTAGGTAAAGACTCTCGTGCTTTGCCTTCTAACTTAGACTTAAGAAAAGCTATTGGGGTTGGTTTTAACGAAACATCTGTAAGATCTTCGATTAAATCTATCTTATCGATAAATGATGGAAGCGACAACGGGTCTCCGCTGTAATTTTCACGCATAATCGAGGCCCAAAGGCTAATAGCTGATCTTTTTTGCTCTGCTGCAGCCATATTTACGTTGCTATTAGACAAAGAGTAAGTTTGAGGTGCAGATGAGTCTTCAAAACCGTAAAAATTTCCAGACAAAGATAATTTACCAACTTGACTTTTGACTGTACTAGACGTGGAAGAGTTTGAACTGTCTGAGTTTACGCTTATTGTATCTAAATCTTCGGAATCTGAAATGAATTTTGAAAGTTAAAGCAAAGTCTGTAGTTTAAACTGTGCTTAGACGAAGTATGAGGACTTTAGTTAGAATTTAGTAAAATAATATATAAATTTTAAATGAAGATACTATTTAAGTGAAGACTTGGATCGAATTTATAGAAAGTGGAATTGAAGCTGTTATATGTAAATAATTATTAGAATACTTGTTATTTATGAAATCGATTTGGCCAATTGAAATTTTAATGTTAAAAAAAAAATTATCGGAATTTCACTGTGAAACGAAACTGAATTGGAGTTGAGGTTGAGGCAAAATTCTATATTTTAATGTACCGGCCGCAACGTACACTACAAAAATAATCTATATATTAATAGGCTAACACTCTCCCCATAGTAATTTTCGCAACCCAACTTCATATAGTATTTATAGATAGATCCCTATAAAAGTTATATTGCCATCTTGGTATGGACTATTTCTACTGTCTCGCGAAAAATTTTTTTGGAAATTATGCTTAGTTTATTTGTTATTAAACAAAAAAGAAGCCTACAAACTTTCCAAAACTCTCCAGCTATTTTGTAATCTCCAACAGCACAACACATATAAAAGCTTTTACCAAAAGCCAAAGCTACAGTATCTGACTGTTTCATTGTACGCTAGATGGACCAGTGCGCGCCTTGCACAAAAATTTCACCACTACCCTCAGCGACATCTACAACCCAGTAGATAAAGTCTCTGATTCACAACAGAAATGATAAACATGATACAGCAGTGGCGCAGGTGGTAAGGGTGCCGGCCCTGAAGCGTGCGTTTACAGGATCAAACACGGGTTCGGGGCAGGTTCAGTTTTGTTTTTTTTATAAATTAAATTTGCCTTGAAACATATAACATATGAAAACCTTTTATCATAATATTTTTTTTTTAATTTATTGAAGATTGGCTAGAAAAATATTACCAATTGTCTCATTTAGAGCAAAGCTGTAAGTAGACGCTGCAAAGTATAAGTAGTTGCTGGCGTCATTTTAAATAATTTTCCTTGCTTTAAAAGAATTAAAAAAAAAAAACAATTCCCATTTTTTTCTTCACCGAGAATCCCGAGAATCGAAGTCAGGTGTCCTGCAAGTAGTATACATTTATACCCATTTTGGTATAAAAATTGTACAATTAGTGTCTTCATAGGACATGCTCGAACAAATGTGACCAATTTATTCCATTTAAAAGAGACTAAACATGATCCAACTATGGAAGGTCGTGGCATGAGACAGCTGATTAAAAAGTTTTTTTCTTTAATTTTGACACTATGCCCATTTTTCAGTGTAATTTTGACAGTACGCACACAAAGTACAACAACAAAATACATTACACAAATTACGTACGCACGGGTGTATGTCACCATGCGATCACCTGTTTATTGCATCATGAGACTAAAAAATTGTAGTCTACTACAATAAACTATTGGAAAGGCATATTTTCTAAGCAGAAAATGTATTTTTCATACTAAGAATGAAGTTAGTTATATAGAATAAAATATTTTGATAGCAACACGAGAAGAGCAATTTTCAAAAATAGAAGAGAAAAAAGAAAAATATCAAAATCCATGCAAAGAAATGTAAAGCAGGAGTTATTAGCTTTCAAATGTTGTTGAAAATAATCTGTAGCCTTACTACAAGCCGAAATCTAATCACTTTAGTTGGTGCATGTTTTCATTACCTTATGAAAAATTTCAGCAATATATATATTAATAACCTAACTCTGTTGTACTACCACCCTAATGTGTGAAAACTTGGAGTGGCATCACCACCTCGCAAAATTTCGCACTTTTTTAAAACTACGAAAACCACACAAACCCCTCTGCTATCATTCATATGCAGTAATCCAGGAGCTGCCACTTGCTTTTATTTGTGTGCCAAAAAAATTGTGCTAAATCCTGTACAACATCATTTGAAGCCTAAGAAATCCATCTTAACTACTCATGGCTTTAGCTGCCATTATGCATACTTAGCATAGACTTGACTTGACTTGAGAACTGTCACTTAGCACTTAGAAAAAAGCAAGTGAGCACACTAGCCAGTTTCAAATAAGAGTTAAAGTTTCCCATATCGAATTGCTTTATAAAAGTAATCGTGTGATTTTTTACATATAACTCAGTAAAAAGTACCAAAACGCATTTTCTTGGCATTAGGATTTTCTGAGCTTATCTACAATCAGTATATAGCCAATGCCAAAAAAAAACTATAAAGCATTTTGGGAGGAAACAAATTTTTCTTTAGGTTAGCCTAATTTGAATTAAATTTATTTGACAGTAAGTTTTGCGGCTGTCATATGAATAATATACTTCCAAAAATTCTTATCCCTATAGAATAGTTAGAGGATTTTATTCAAAATGTTAAAAAAAGGTATGGCATCACACAGTTCTCTCACGGCGCTCACTAAACATAGAACTTACATAAAAAATCAAAACTCAACAGAATTCTAAGTCAAGTCAAGTAGGGTAATCGGATACATGCAAACTTCATTAAACAGAACGCTAAGTGGCAGTTCCAAGTCAAGTCAAGTCTATGCTAAGTATGCATAATGGCTGCTTTAGCTTACACGCTCACGCATATGGGCAATCCTGTAAGCTCAAAGATTTTAAAACTCATTCATTTTACATACATACATACATACATATACATACATACTTATGAGGGGAAGCCATGTGATTATAAACGTTACCGAAAAATTGAGAAATCGTCATTCTCTCTGCCGAAAATTTCTTTGGTTTCTTCTACTCGGTGCGTGAAACACTTGATCAAATTTTAAAATTTTTTGCCCTCATTCCTTTTTCTAACCATAGATAAATAGATATGAGACTCTTCGTTTCGAGAGAGCGCTGTCAAAATGCACATTTTTTATAACATTTGTCATTGGTGCCACTCCGTGAAAGTGGAGTAAAACTGAGTATGGGTATTTTCATCATATATTTTGGGAATTTTAAAGGTTTTGCTTTTAATTGGACTTTTGAAGGGGTAAATAAATTTTTCGAAACTTATTTTTCAAAAATATGACAAATTAACGTATCTGAAGGCATAAATAAACAAAAATATATGTACAAATAAAGTTTAAATGCATCATATAACACTGCCATGAGTTGATAATGAAATATTGAATTTATTGATAAATATGGATTGATAGGATCAAAAGCACTACAAAAACCGTTGTTGGGTGCATGGGGGCTGGTCCTCTACTTAAAATTTCTGAAGTTCTTCTAACAAAATCAATAACATAAGGCCAAGTAAAAAATGTACTTAAGGTTTTTTGTTGATAAATTTTGACTGGCTTATAGTATTGACCTTCCGCCTGCATATTATTATCAGGGACACCGAACCGCATTCTTTGATGTAGCACTCAACATTTTTCATAACTTCTACCCTTTGACCCCAAAGCTAAAGAGTTACCGACTATTTCGGTACATTTTTTCGCTGCCTTTGTCTGGCCTTCTGCGAAATGCCATTTATTTTAACTCTCCTGCTCTCCTGCATTGCACAGAACAAATTTTCTAAAATTTTTGCACGCCATAACTGCAAAAACACCTAGAAATAGTAGGGTAATGTAAATTGGCATACATACATTATGTTGGTGTAAAACTGATAATATGAAGTATGTAAAAGTAAAAGTTAAAGAAACAGTTGAAAGAAGTAAATTAAAAAATTTTAAAAATTATAATTTTGTCACTTAGAAAGTTATTCCCGAGGATGCTTCAATTGCCTACCTCATGGGTGGTGTGGAAATGGCAAGACCTTTACTTTAGTACCAACTCACCAATTTGCTTCTTCTGGCAAATGTTTCGTTTGTTGGTTAGAGGCTTTGTGGATCAAATTAACGCACGTGAGCGTGAGTGAGTGGAGCCTTCTATAATGTACGAAAAGGCGTTCACGGACATTTATCAATTGAGCTCTTATATTCAATAAAATTTAAAACAATTTAATAGCGAGATGATAAAATAAGCATATTTGCGACCTTTAGGACCGTTTTCACGACTAGGCGTAAAATTTTTCAACTTTTTTTTTATATTTACCAAATTTTTGGAAAAAGCGACTGATATAAACCAGTTATACCAAGAAAAGTTGTTTAAGTTCACGAAGAAGTCTATGACATGCTATATCTCCTGTGACAAAACAAAACCAAGTAAGTAGCTCTCCCGCGACTTATGCAAAACGGAGTAAGTCTTAAGCAGCCATTATGCATACTTAGCATAGACTTGACTTGACTTGGGAACTGCCATTTAGCACTTAGAAAAATAACAAGAGAGCACACTAGCCAGTTTCAAATAAGGGTAAAAGTTTCCCATATCGAATTGTTTTTTAAAAGTAATCGTGTGATTTATAACATGTAACTCAGTAAAAAGTACCAAAACGCATTTTCTTGGCATTAGGTTTCGATTTTCTGAGCTTATCTATGTACAATCAGTATATAGTCAATGCCAAAAAAAAGAGTATAAAGCATTTTGGGAGGAAAACAAATTTTTTTTTAGGTTAGCCTAATTTGAATTCAATTTATTTGACAGTAAGTTTTGCGGCTGCCATATGAATAATATACATCCAAAAATTCTTATCTCTATTGAATAGTTGGAGGATTTTATTCAAAATTAAAAAAAAAGGTATGGCATCACACAGTTCTCTCACGGCGCTCCCTAAACTTAAGCCGCCATTATGCATACTTAGCATAGACTTGACTTGACTTGGGAACTGCCATTTAGCACTTAGAAAAATAACAAGAGAGCACACTAGCTAGTTTCAAATAAGAGTAAAAGTTTCCCATAGCAAATTGTTTTTTAAAAGTAATCTTGTGATTTTTTACATGTAACTCAGTAAAAAGTACCAAAACGCATTTTCTTGGCATTAGGTTTCGATTTTCTGAGCTTATCTACAATCAATATATAGTCAATGCCAAAAAAAACTATGAAGCATTTTGGAAGGAAAAAAAATTTTTTTTTAGGTTTGCCTAATTTGAATTCAATTTATTTGACAGTAAGTTTTGCGGCTGCCATATGAATAATATACATCCAAAAATTATTATCTCTATAGAATAGTTGGAGGATTTTATTCAAAATTTAAAAAAAAAAGGTATGGCATCACACAGTTCTCTCACGGCGCTCACTAAACTTAGAATTTATATAGAAAATCAAAACTCAACAGAATTCTAAGTCAAGTAGGGTAATCGGATACATGCAAACTTCATTAAACAGAACGCTAAGTGGCAGTTCCAAGTCAAGTCAAGTCTATGCTAAGTATGCATAATGGCTGCTTTAGTTATTTTTCCACCTACTTACTTGGTATTGCATTTGTCACGGGAGATATGTATGTTAAAGAAAAGATTGTGGCCAGGAAAATAAGTATTTTATTTCAAAGTTTTATTTTTAGAGGATCTGAAGAAAATTTAAATTGGTCGAACCACGGGCCATACTAGTGTGTTTTAATGTGCCAGCCGCACTGTACACCGTAAAAAAATCGAATGTATTTTAATGTGCCAGCCGCACTGTACGAATACACTGCAAAATAAAAATCTATTCTTGTACTGCGGACGCACCGCTTTAATAAAAAAGAATTTTATAAATGTTTGTATTGCGGAAGACCGCTTGGTCAGAGTTGGGCAAACGGGTAAAATTGTTCAATTGTATTAATTAAATTAGTTTATTTGTAATTGTATTTGCGCTCTAATAAAAAGAATATATTGGAAATGTGGTTTGATTGTAATTGAATGTTGAACTATAAAGAAACTGAGTGAAATGAAAGAATGAAATGAATGAAAATGTGAATCTATTTGAAATTAACCAGCTTATTAAAGATACAGGGAAAATTTTTTTTTTATTGTTGCTCAAATCTGACACGTATTTATGTGCTTGACAAAATCTTAAATTTTTCTTTGTTTTTGTGTGTACATATTTTTAATTCATTTAAACATTTGTTTTTGTTACAATCTTTAAGTTTTTTTTGAATATTTTTGTATTTTGGAAAAAATGCAGAATAGCTCCAACTCTCTGATAAAAACACCAAAAATTGGGATCGGTAGACATTGTGGTTGTGAACATTACGGCATATTTTTTTTCTGGGGGAAACAACAACAAAAGTTATAGAAGGTCAAAGTTCATACAAAGAATTTCTTAGAATCAAAATTTCTCAAAAACTAACCAACCGATTTCAAAAAAATTTGTGTTGTTTGATAGGTATATAAATTACCTTTAATTTGATATACATATCGCACACTAAATCAAAAAGAGTCACAACTCAAAATCCGAGTAACTTTCAGTTAATTGCTTCTGGATCGCACAAAAGTGATTTGAATTTTAAAAACTTGACATCACTGTGCTCTTTAAAGAGTAACGATAATAGTCAAAAAGAAAAATATTGTATGTGGCTGCTCTACTTTTTATTAGGCAATTTATGCCAAGAAAGCGACCAAAAAAAATTTTGAGTTGTGACTGTTTTTGATTTAGGGTGCGATATGTATGTTTTGGCGGCCACCGTGGTTTTGAGGTAGTGTTGTCGGCCTACCACACCGAAGGTCCGGGTTCGAGCCCTGGTACAGGTTACATCAAAAATTGGTTTGAAAAAGTTTTTTCAAAAACGGGGTCGCCCCTCGGCAGTGGTTTGGCAAACTCTCCGAGTGTATTTCTGCCATGAAAGGCTTCTCAGCAAAAACTCATCTGCTTTGTAGATGCCGTTCGGAGTCGGCGAAAAACCGTAGGTCCCGCCAATTTGTAGGAAAAAATTTTCAAAGCGGCACACCCCAAATTGGAAGAGAAGCTCGGCGCAAAAATCTCCTAGGAGGTTGATGATATAAGTGTTGTATATCGCGCCATATATATATATATATATATGTTTTGAATGATCATTATAAAGTTAATGTAAAATTACTCTTATTTAAAAAAAGTAAAAAAAAATTTTAAACCTTATTTTTCCCCTAAATTGCTTTACTACCTAGTCCAATGACTTCCAAACAACAAGATGAAACAGCTCCATCTCTCTCTCTAAGTTATGATGGATTTCATCATTGGCCGGAACATACCGTGGAAAAACGGAGGTGTAAAATCAAGAAGTGTACATATTTGCAAAAACAAGAAATGTTACTTGCGATTGCATATGACTATTGAGGTCAAATAAGGCAGTTATTTGACTAAATTGGATTTTTAGGATTAAAAACAAAAAAGATGAAGTGAAAGGGTTAAATACTGCACATGTAAAGTTATTTCAAAACAATCTCCTATTAACTCTGTTTTCAAAGACATAACTCTTTTGTATTCGCGTAGATCTTCCTAATATATTCTAAATATTTCAGTAAATTTTTACTGTGAAAAAAAAAAGTTTTTTGTTATTTATTTTATTACACTGGTCAACAGTGATTTTGGTGCAGCTAAAAGTAAAACTGATTTCAAGTATATTCGGTACCCTGATAATATGTAACTGTATACTTACTTTTTTAATGCTACGTACAGTTTTCAAGATAGGGGCCAAGAACCCCTTTTTACTAAGTTAAGGCATGTATTGCCCCATAACTTTGTTTCTGTTTATTCTATGAACACAGTTTTTATGTCGTTGAAAAGTGTACATTTCGCCGCTTCTATCAGTATACAAGTTGTTGATATATCTTCATAAACGTCAGAAAAATTTGCAAAAACTTTGATTTTTCAGAGAAATTGCAAAAAATTTAATTTTTCATATGACATGCCTTAACCTAGTGTAGTATTAGGAAGATCTACGCGAATATAAAAAAGTTATATGTCTTTGAAAACAGAATTAATAGGAGATTGTTTTGAAATAACTTTACATATGCACTTGTTAACAAATTATTCGAAAAAACCGTGATCAGAAATGGAAAATTTGGCAAAAAATTTAATTTTTCACATTGTTTTTGCAATTTCTCTGACGTTTATGAAGATATATTCACAACTTGTATACTAATAGAAGCATGGAAATGTACTCTTTTCAACGACATCAATACCGTGTGAACAAAGTTATGGGGCCATACATGCCTTAACCTCTTAAAAAGGGGTACTTGACCCTATCTAGAAAACTGTACGTTGCAATGAAAAAGTAAGTATAGAGTTTTTCAGGGTACCGAGTACTACCAAATTTGGTTACAAATAGAGCTGCACCAAACCAAAACTCTTATTTTGTTGACCTGCGTAATACATTGTTTTAGAAAACCATGTTTCTACATTAGATAAATGAATAAAACTCAGTTTTTTGTGTTTTTCAATAAATTTAAGCAAATGTGCATATCTACAGACAGATATTTTCATTACCTATACAATGATGTCTAATCGGACGAAAGGTTTTTGAAAAACAAAGGTTTGAATATTCCGAATTTTTACCTTTTAAGACCCCTTAAACCCAACTCTGATCATTAAAAAAAATATATCTTCGTCAGTGAATAAAGGCGGACCATGCCCATATTTATTTTTTCTAGTAGCTGAAGTGTCTGTATTCTTAACTTAAGCCGGAAAATACCATTCTGAAATGTGGTCAGCTTTTCCATCAATTCGCTGTAGATATTTATGCGAAAATTGAAACCGAGCGAATAAAATATTCGGTATCATCAACGTCAATTAAGATCGGAGGAATATGTTCATTTACGTAACACAATTGTAACAGATGGCAATGCAGCCAAGGTGACCATATTACCTTCGTCATACACTGGCAGTCCGCGCCACATGCACGAATATTCTCAGGATGGAATGGCGCATGTTGTTCGAGATGGCCCTCCCGATCTTTTCACAATCTTCACTTGTCACCAAATAATCATCACGATATTACAGCGCGCGTTTTTTGACAAAAGTTGAAGTTATTCATTCAAGTTAGTTAAAAATCAATAGCAAGATTCCCGATTTCAAATTAATTTTCGAAATTGGAAGATCCCTGCGACACCTACCGATTTGTTATATTGCATTGTCACCGGGTTCTGAATGATGTGAGAAGTTTCGAGTCTCTAGCTCATCGAGAAATGCATGTTGCATTTTTTTACCGTCTACCTTGCACTGTCACTGAGTTGGGAACTATGATCCAAGTTTTAAGTGTCTAGCGCCACGGGTAGTACCCTAAAAAACTTTGCAAGATTCGGAAAATTCGTATGAAAATGAGCAGATGAGAAAGCGACTTAATAAAAAGGCAGTCGAAAAAATACTTTTAGTAATGTTTCTGTAGAAATTTAGTCTGAGTTAAAAAGTTGTGTTCAAAAAGGCAAATTAGATATGGCGGTTTAGAGAGAAGCTGCCAACGTCTTTCACCTCCTAGTAATCACACCGTTAATCAAAGCGCCTAATTTTCCATTATGTTATGATACCGTTTCGTAAAAAAATCAAACGAAAGGGCTTAGTTTTTTTCATATAAAATAGCATTTAAAGCAAATAGCAAATCTGAGATCATAATTAGGAACTATCAAAAAAACCTTAATTCCAAAAACCTGTTAAGAAAAAAGGTATATTGCCAGTTATATTCATACAAAGGCAATCATATTTCAAATTATAAAAAAATAATATATATTGAAAATAACAAAAAATTAAGAGTTCAGTTTGGAGTCGCTCCATTATTTTGGTAACACCTCTTATAAACTTTAAATTTTGTTTATTTGACTTTGTCACGGCATCTGAAATATTTTTGAAAATGGAAATGCGGCCTTTTATTTAATCACTCTCATATATGATCCAATAATGCAGGCCGTGTTAGTAGGCCAGCTGTCTTTTATTTTTTTTTCTCGATTTTTGACAATCCACACATTTTTCAGTGCGATTTTGACTATAGACCCTTGTGAATATATACAAGTGGCGAATCTTTGACATAAGCATTCACAATAGATAACAGCTGTGATCACCTGATTTGAAGAGTTGTTTTTTTCACAGAGTTGCATTTGGTAATGCGTAAATCTATTTAATTCGTACGTATTATTATTATATAAGATATTTAGTTTACGGTCACTGATGTAAATATGAATAACTAGAAAATTCCGGCCCTTTGTAAGAAACATGAGTTTTAGCCAAGCTGTTGCTTTTTCTATACTGAAAAATATTTTTTTTTAACTTTCTGACAGTTAGGTAGAGCACAGGGGAATTGTCAAAGATTTTTAGGAAATAACAATGATTTCAGTATTAAAAAAATATGTAAGTTGAATGTGAGTTGATTTTGATTAAAATTTTATTCAGGTTAGGTTAAGTTGACGTGGCCCTGGAGGAGGCCTATATCAGAAGACCAATTGTGATACCACATAACACACTCCTCTTCTACGAACCGATTTGAGAAACATTGGGGTTACTCTGTATCGTGCAGCGAATGCAAAGGCTATTAACAAGGTTTCTTTGGCATAGTGGTACATCGTAACCAGGGCCCGAATCGTGACAGACGTGAACGAGTGCACTATCGTACGATCAAAAATTACGTCAGTCGAAGAGGTGAATAACATTGGAGTATTACAGAAGAAAGTGAACGAATCGTAATTATTAGTTTTGCTATCGATTGTTTTCTTCTTTTTCAGTTTTCAAGGTTACAATAGGGTTTTAAATATCCGAAGTTGTATACAGTAAACTTGACTCAATTTCATCGCATAAAATTAATGTTGCTTTTAATAATGTAACTCGTTATGTTCATGGCCTTAAAAAGTTTGATCATATGTCTTTATAATTATCTAGCAGCAAGAAACTGCATATTTTTATATAAGCTGATTGAGTTCCGACCTCCTCAGTACCTCTATGATAAGCTTACTATGACCAGGTCGAGGCGATATCAAATTCTGATTGTTCCTAGGTACACCTACTTATCATCCTCAAGATTATTTTTCATTAATGCTGTGAGGCTATGGAATGCCATACCGGAGCCTATTAAGGCAGTGCTGAATACATGATTACTTTAAAGCATATAAAATACAGGTGACGTTGCTTTTCTTTTTTATTTATTTTTTTTATTTATTTATTTATAGTAGAAATAAGAGTTTTTACAATAAAACTTATTGCTATGACTACGTAAGTTTAAGAATATGGTGTCACCTTAATTCTAAATTTATGTTATATATATTTTGGAAAGACTTGATAGTAAAAAAGATTATATGTGTGTAAGGAAAAACTACTAACAAAAAACCTTCAATAAATATTTTTTTTTAACATCCAAATTGGAAACAGACAACGAATATTCACATATTTGTTGTGTAGTGATTCTTGCATATACTAATTTATTAAAAAAAAAAATTTTTTTTATTTTTTTTGTTAGAATAGATTTAGTATTAATTTGTTTTCAGAGATACTACATAGCAGCTTAAATTTGTCGCTTATTTTGGATATACGGTTGATATCATTTCTACCTTAGTTTCGTTATGTAATTTTCTAGTGGAGTAATCCCATGGCACATTCAACATCATCCTTAGAAGTTTATTTTGCATTATTTGTAGCGTTTTAATATGTGATTTCGCGCATGAACCCCAAACTGGGCATGCATATAGAACTATTGACTGAAATATAACTTTGCTAATAATGATTTTGTTGTCACGACTTAGTAAAGATTTTCTGTTAATTAACGGGTACATCATTTTTATTTCTGTACTATATTTATTACTAATATATCGAACGTGATCGCGAAAAATCAGCTTTTTATCAAGAACCACGCCTAGATATTTTACTGTGTCGGACCAATTTATTTCCTGTGTATTGATGCTAAGGTTAGTGGTTGGCAGAAAACAAGGACTTCTTTTTCGAGTGAAAAAGATTGCTTGAGTTTTGCTTGCATTTACTTGAATTTTCCATTTGTCAAAATAGCTCGCAACATGATTCAGCGCACTTTGTAATTTGTTCACAATGTCATGAGCAAATATGTGACCATATGCATAAATCATCAGCAAACATAGCGTAATGACAGCCTTCGGGCACTGAGATGTCAGCAACATAAATATTGAACAAGATCGGCCCTATAACTGATCCTTGAGGAACACCAGCAGTAACTTCTTTTATGTCTGAAAATTCGCTATTAAGAGACACACAAAAATGACGGTTACTGAGAAAACTTTGAATTATTTTGATAAGTTGGTACGGAAATTTGAATTTTATAAGCTCTGCGATCAAACCATTATGCCAGACTGAGTCAAAGGCTTTTTCGACATCTAGGAAAACGGAAGCCGTGGATTTTTTGTTTGCGAAGCTTGTTTTAACATGATTGCAAATTCTTTTTATTTGATGCGTAGTACTATGGAATTTTTTAAATCCAAATTGTTCTTCAGGTAAGAGACTATTTTCTTTTATAAATTTATTCAACTTATCTTCTAGGTTAGGTTAGGTTAGGTAAGGTGGCCGCTATTCCACTGTGGGAACAGCTCACTTAGACACTTAATGGTCCGTTGTGATGCCACTAACTTCTTTTAAGACTTGCTCGAAAATTTTACCTAGACTGCTAAGCAAGCTTATTGGCCTGTAACTTTCCACTTTATTTGGGGGCTTGCCTGGCTTTGGGAGCGGTGTTCTTTTAGCTGTTTTCCACAAATCGGGGAAGTATTGCAGCTTTAAACAAGAGTTAATAATAAAAGTTAATAGGACAATCGCGGCTCTGGGCAGATGACTTATCATTATATTTTTGATTTCATCCAAACCAGCTGACTTACGTGGACTTAATTGTCCAATCAAAAATTTTATATCCTCAATACTGAAAAAATCTGTGGACGGAGTAGTGATACGTTCTGAAGCCAGTAGAGCCACTGAGGTTTTGACTGCTTCTCCATGACTTTTAGTGCTCCGAAGTTTTATAATTTTTTAAGAAGTTGTTGGCTAATGCTTCAGCCTTTTTTTGACTAAGAGAATGCACTGCATATTGATCCTCGAGTGGAGGTATAAGAACGTGTTTTTTTCTTAAAGCCTTACAAATGTTCCAAAAAGGGCTGCTTCTTGTATCAAGTTCGCTCAGCTTTTTGTTCCCAGATCTATTTCTATGGTGGAAAATTTCACTCTTTATTATACGAGAGAGCCTTGACAACTCTTGATAGTCAAAATTTTGCCTGTATCGGCTCCACTGTTTTCGATAATAATTCCTAGCCTTTATTAAATTCAAAATGTGACTAGGTACCTGTATAAAGTTGTTTACTGGGCGCTTCTTAGGTACTGAAACTTTAACAGCTTGTTCTATCAGATTATTGAGAAGATCGATATATGTATTAATATCACCAGTTTCAACGATGACATAGAGTTTAAAGAATTTTTTAAATATCTTTAACTGGGTTGCAGTTTGCTTTTCCGTAATCCAATACAAAGTTGTCGAAGTATGGGTCCTTTACGGAAAGATTGAATTTCACTGGTAAATGATCTGAGCTAAGATCGTTATGCACTTTGGGGTGAGAGATGAGGTTTGGCACATTTGATAATATTATATCTATATTAGATGGGGTCGACTTGGGTGTGCATGGCAAGTATGTGGGATCACTGGTGTGATGGAGGTTAATGGGGAAAAATGTTGTGAAGTCTTTAAGTATGTTACCCCAAGCGTTTGCTCTTAAGCATCCCCAATCACGATGCTTGCTGTTTAAGTCACCACATAATATAATATTTTCTTTTGTATTGAAAAGAGTTCTTAAATCTTGTTTGTAAAGTTTACGGAGTTGATCTGTTGGTGTGCCCCCCGGAAAATATACACTATATAACCTAACTTTTTTAGAATTATACGCATCTATTTCGATTCCTACATTTTCAATAAGGTTAGCTTTTAGATTTGGTATTTCGTTAAAGCTTAGTGTTTTTTTAATAAGTATGGCTACGCCACCACCTACAGAGTCAGTTCTATCATTACGTACACAAGAGTAGTTTGAGTGAAATAGCTTATTCGTGCTCTTGAGCCATGTTTCAGAAAGTAGACAAATATCAATATCTTTTTATTGCCCTTAACTTCAATCTTTCCTACTACTTTTCTGCTACTATTTTACATTTTCCGTTTATTAAGCAATTACTCACTAGTTATGTAAGAATTTATGTAAATGTATATTTTTTGTAATATTATGCGTCTGATGCACTTTAAAAAGATTCTGCCTTAGATGTGCAATGCCTGTTTATTAGAATGGCCCTTATTTTTCAAAATCGGAAATTTGTGGGTGCTACCACCTGAAATGGTTTCAGGTGATAAAAAAAAAATTGCCTAAAAATTTCAAACCGATTGAACAACTCTAACCCGTGCCACAAAAGAGCCGAAGTGTACACATTGACAACATCACTTTTAGTAGGTGCTACTCTGGCTAGTCGCGCTAATGTTTCGCTGCTCTGCATGCAAATCAAACGCAGACATGTTTGCAAACTAAAAAAAAAACCGCGTGTAGCCAGTACACGTGAAAGAAGTTAACTTCTTAAATTCAGAAATAACGAAATATGAATTAGGTGTATTCGAGAATTGTTTAGATTCACAATTTCTTACTTCCGGGAAGTGGACCAGGGAACCGATCCATTCAAAAATATCTTATGCATTGTGCGTTTTGCTTCAAATTTGGTAAGTGGGTAGAATTATGCCTAAATTAAAAGGGGCCAATACGAATGGGATATAGAGGAAGAGGGGCGGGGTAAAAGGAAAGCGGGTAATGAAGAGAAAAAGGGGGGAGATAGAGTGAAGGCGAAGAAAGATTGGAAGGAGAGTTGTAAAAGGGGGGACAGTGAGCTCGCATTTAGACAGGACGTCTGCCTCTACTACATATCGACAGGCACACTGCAAAACCCCGTAAGTCACTATTTTTCCAAAAATAAGGTTCTGAGCCTTTCCCATAGATCGTGATATTTCGCACATTAAAATTCAGTCAAAATCGGGTTACAACTTCCCGTTTCTTTCCAGTGGTGAAATGTAATAGCCGTCGCTCATATATATACGTTATAATTATTACAGTTTTTTCCCTCTCCTGAAAACTTTTTGGTTTTGAACATACAGGGTTTTGCAGTGTGGCTGTCGATATATAATGTATAAGATTGAAATATTGTATGTGTGTATGTATGCATAACTTAAGTTGCGTTCTAAACGGATTGACCGATCATAACCAACTTTAGAACAGAAACCCATCGATGAATTAAGAGGGATAGGGGAAAAGGTGCGGGCACCTGACATACAAATGGGATTTTTCATGTTGCATATCTCTGGAAGTATTCATGCTAGGCCGCTAAAATTCAACAGAGTTATATGAGGATTATGAAACCACTCGTATAAGGATTTGAAGAACGGGCATAATTGGTATCAGTTCTATCGACTTTATCAAACTTACCTACCTAATTTCGATTTATTCCATGGAATGGAACCAATTTCATCCATTCACGGAATATGTAATTCGACCTAAGGCATGTCTAAATCTCAAGGGGGCGAATAGAAATTTTTGTCAAATAGCATCCGCGCACGCATTTTTTCTGCGTGCCTGGTAGAACGAATTTATGCGCCGGTATAAAATCAAGCCGTCCGAGTCTGAGGATTGAATTTTATTGATTTGGGGGGACATTCCAGTTCTAATGTACTTGAATTAAATTCTTACAAAATCCGAAGAATTATTTAAAACTATAAAAGATGGTGATGAACACCCTAGGCCAAACTAATTGATTTTTAGATGTTACTAGCAGACCCGGCAGACGTTGTTCTGCCTGACCAGTGACTTCCCTAGAAATACATTTTCAAATATTTTTCTTTAACTTTTAACATTCCATTTATTGCAGTGCTTTAGGGTATACAATGTTTCCGGTTTTAAAGTCTTTGGTATAAACAAATAAATTTTTTGAATGTCCAACTCAAAAAACAGATCATTTGAACTCAATGGGTATGACAAAACCCATTATGCGCTGCTGAGCAGATGTATAGTTAGTTCTTATTTAATTATATCCTATATCTACCTATAATACTCTGGATATGTATGAACGGCAATAACAAACAAAAAAAATTAAGTGCTTTGATTAAGATTTAAGAACGTTAAAATGTCACTAAAGCAAATACATTCAGGGATATAACGAATTGAAATATTACTTAGCTTGTGGTTCTGGAACTGCCCACTTTTCCAAAGAATTTACAAATGTAGCCTATGTATGTCGTACCCAACGAAGATTTTAACGTACTGGAAAAGTTTAAAACAGATCAACCATAAACTTTGGACATTATTGAAGTACAAACAAAGCACTGAATACAAAAAATGTGGGCGTGGCACGGCCCACATTTCCCAAATTATATAATTCTTGACCAAGGGACACACATATCCAAAAACCATTAGTTTAGACCAAAAATATTCAAAGTTATGATGATTTAAATTTTATATAGCCTGGGGGCGTGGCACAACAATCTTCTGAACCAATCTGGAAATTTAGAGAAGATCGGCCATAAACTTTGATTTTATTGAAGTACAAACAAAACACAAAAAATGTGGGCGTGGGACCGCCCACTTTTCCCAAGTTATATCTATCTTGACTAAAGAACACACATATCCAAAAATCTTTAATTTAGACATAATATGTTCAGAGTTATGAAGAATTTAAATTTTATATAGCCTGGGGGCGTGTCACTGGCTACTTTTCCAAAAATTCATATAGCCTGAATAGTACACAACAATTTTCTTAACCAATCTTGAAAGTTTAAAAGAGATCGACCATAAACTTTGGACATTATTGAAGTACAAACAAAACACAAAAAATGTGGGCGTGGCACCGCCCACTTTTCCAAAATTACATAAATCTTGACCAAAGGACACACATATCCAGAAATCATTAATTTAGACCAAATATGTTCAGAGCTATGAAGAATTTAAATTTTATATAGGCTTGGGGCGTGGCACCGCCTACTTTTCCATAAATTGATATAGCCTAAATCGTACACAACAATTTTCTTAACCAATCTTGAAAGTTTAAAAGAGATCGACCATAAACTTTGGACATTATTGAAGTACAAACAAAACACAAAAAATGTGGGCCTGGCACCGCCCACTTTTCCAAAATTACATAAATCGTGACTAAAGGACACACATATCCAGAAATCATTAATTTAGACCAAATATGTTCAGAGCTATGAAGAATTTAATTTTTATATAGCCTGGGGGCGTGGCACCGCCTACTTTTCCAAAAATTGATATAGCCTAAATCGTACACAACAATCTTCTGAACCAATCTTGAAAGTTTAAAAGAGATCGACCATAAACTTTGGACATTATTGAAGTACAAACAAAACACAAAAAATGTGGGCGTGGCACCGCCCACTTTTCCAAAATTACATAAATCTTGACCAAAGGACACACATATCCAAAAATCATTAATTTAGACCAAATATGTTCAGAGTTATGAAGAATTGTAGTTTTATATAGCCTGGGGGCGTGGCACCGCCCACTTTTCCAAAAATTAGTATAGCCTATGCTTTAACCCATGATCTCAAGAATATACTGTGAAAATTTCATAAAAATCGGTTGAGTACTTTGGACGCCCATAAAGGACACACAGACACACAGCCACACAGACACACATTCATTTTTATTTATAAGATATGCAGTTGTGGTTTGGACGCATACATAAAGCCACCTTAGGTCCATTTAATATAGCTATTTACTCAACATATTATACTCAACAAGCATGACAATAACAAATGAGTTGACAATTGCAGCAACAAAAATCAACTATGTACATAATTACTGTACTAATCTAACCAGCACCAAAGTCAATTATGTACAGCGTGTGTGTGTGTTGGTGTGCACCATCTAGCGTCATATGGCGTTTTCAGTGCCATCTACGCAGCAGTAGTGAGGATGGATTTCAAAGACAACAACCAATATTCTATTTCCGTTGCATAGTTCCCGTTATATCATCTATTACAATACAATTTTCTCAATTTTACTCTCAATAAAAACTTCATATCGCCGCCTAAGAAGTTAACTTCAAAAAATATTTACAATCGCCTCAGTAGCAGAAGGGAATGCAACTTTCAGTCGTTCCTCAGTTCTTTTTATTAAGTGACTTAAAGTACGCGCGGTAAAGGATGGCTTCTGCTAACACTTCTCAAAGAATTTTGCGCAAAGATTCTGAGATATTGTTGCTAGGAACATATTCTTCACAAATTATTGGTAGAATATTACCATCCAAAAGACAAGTTCTGAAAGTTTTATTCTTTAACTTAAGAGTTGTAAAATCTACGTTGCAAGAAAGTGCGGGTTTAGCGATTAGAGAAACTTTGGTGTTTTGGGAAAAAGCAAGAATACCGACTCAAAGTGAAAAGAACTGTATGCCAAAATGAAAATTATTGTGTGAGGAATGGAGGAATATACAAAAATTTTCTTTTAAGCCGGCAGAAAAAAAGTCCGTGAAGCAAAAAGACAGAATCTAAATTTGTAATGAAAAATAAAGAGGATATTGAGTTTTAAAAAAACAGAGAGAAAAGGGCCGTCCAGGTTATATGCACGGAATTGAGAATGAACTTACCAGGCAAGAAAAATCGGAAATTACTTGAGTTAATGAGAGGTGGAATCAAGAATTGGGGGAGTCAGTTAAGTTGTATCGGCTTTTAATGCATACTGCTTTGAAATTATAGTTAGAACTAAATAATTAAAATTTAGCCTATAAAACAACTTAATAGTAAAATTAGCAATAAAGCTGTTCCACAAATAAGACGAGGCAGACAGCAGGTGATTAATGAACGCGTGATTTCAGCTCTAGACAAGTGTAAGATAAGTGATCGAGAAGCAATGCACTTAACTTCCGCTGTTGCTGATGCGTTGGGCATAATTTAAATACTTTGATGCGTAATAGAACATCCCTTCAAAGATCTCGCAGGGCAATTCGAAAGCCAAAAGCTGAAAAAATAAAAAATATGTTCAATAACATTGAAGGCAAAAGCTGAAAAAATAAAAAATATGTTCAATAATATTGAACTGAATGCGGCAGTAGTTCACTCGTAATGTAGATGAAGTATTATCGGATACAGTGTTATGTAAGTTGCTTAATCATCTATGGTATTTAAGTCCTGAATTAATGGCATTTTCCTTATTTGATGATGAAAATTGGCTTTGAAATGAAAGAGAAGATGCGAACGAATATAAATAATGTAGTGGACCCCGAAGAAGAAATGTTAACACGTTTGGAAGTAGAAGAAGTTATAAGCAAAGAACTGCATCAATTTAGCTGTCCAGCAACAAAACTATTTTTTAATCGATTCTGTATAAATTCCTCTTTTTTAAATGAATTCGAAAGCTGATGGGGGTATAATAATTGCGGAAAAACTTAAAGTTGTAAATGACACAGCGGAGAGAGCGGTACGGTTAATAGAGGAGTATAATTGCAAGCTAAGCACAGATGAAGATCAGAAACAGTTCATTATACAAGTTGTATCGCATTATAGAAAAAAATAAAAAACTAAGGCCCGGTTTTTCAGTCATTGGTTAAGCTCAGTTTAAACTAAGTTTGCCTAATCTCGGCATAAATTTAAACTCCAGTTAAACTGCAAAGCGGTTTTTCAGTGAGAGTTTAAGGCCGCTTTTTTGATCTGCTTTTTATACGGCAACATTGGTTTTTTTTATCTAGATCGGCAACAGATAACATTCGCTTACATATTTAACGCAATTGCTAAATGAAAAATCGGTGTGAACAAGTATAAAGATACGCCGTGTACAAGTTAAATAAAATATATAAACATAAATAAATTTAAAAAGTCCAGAAGCAAGAATTTCTCACCAAATATTTCACAATTAAAACAATCAACTATGCAAACAGCTGACAGGTTAACTAGAGTTTAACCCTGGCAGATTGGACGCTTAAACTACGTTTAAACTTCGTTCAAAGTTGACTGAAAAACTGCATAACAAGTTTAAGCTTAGTTTAACTGACAAATTGAGTTAAACTTGCACTGAAAAACCGGGCCTAACTCTTTCAATGGGGCTTCAGGAGAATCTGAATTAATTATTTCTTACTGTTGTATACCTATTTATGTATTATTAGTCGATAAATAAATAAATGGAATTATATGATTTGATTTTTCTAATATATGTATAATTAAATATTTGCCGTTAAAAAATCCACACAAGTGGGGCAAGTGGCTTGGTTCATTATTTGAACATGTTTGTGGCACGGGTTAACGTTGGTCAATTGAGTCAATATTTATTGATGATTATTTTTTCCTTATATGTAACCATTTCAAGAGGTAGCACTTTAAAAAACTAAAAAAAAAATTTTTCTATGGAACTAAGGGCCGCTCTACTGTTTATCCTAAATAAATAAAATAAGGTTGCCAAAATATAAAATTGATGTGAAGAGACAACGAAACCTAATTTTAGTTGTTATTTAAGCTCTAATGAGAGTGAAAACGACGAAAGAGAGGTGCGCAAACACCATAAAGACCAAAGTTACCCCCTGCCGCTTTTAAATAAAGATTAAGTGCGGCATATGCATATGCACACATTTAGCAATCAACCTTTGCCCTTGTTTATATTTTGCAGCTTTATTAAACGATGTGGGATGAACAAGAGGTGTCCAATTATGTCCTCACTACAATTAATCTCATGTCTTATGTGTCATGACAATAAGTCGGTTCCTTCAGTCCTGCAACTAGCTACAACTTTTTCAGCCCTTGCGAGTGGCGGAGATCAACACGCTATTGGCAGGGATTATTTCATTGAAATGTGTCAGAGCACCATGTCCGTCCACAGTATTCCTGCAAATCTGAGAAAGAATTGTGTCCGTAGTTTGTACGTTTCGAAACGGATGACGGATGATTCGCAGAGCAGCAAAAAGTGGTTTGTGGAAAAACATAGAATTCTTCGAGGTTGATTTAAATTAGCAGAAGTGTTTGGGTGTTATTTAATATTTTGTCATTTTTAGTTATTGGATGCCTCAAAGCAATTTTCACAATTATGTCCTTTTGCATTAAATTAAGTTTAATATAGTTTGTCCTTTATCAAAAATATAGTTAAAATAATAAATCTATACAAATATAAAGTCAATACTTATTCATTTTCAAATATTTTCTTCTTTTCGTTTCGCCTTCGATCGACAATTTGTGAACGAGCGGCAATTCGAACGAACGAGTACGTTCATCTACTCGTTCACGTTTGTTATCATCAGAAATTTCGATAAATTTGTACGCTCACGGCTGTCATAATCCGATATTGACATTTTTACGTATAGAGTTGCTCGTTCACGTTTGTAACGAATCGGGCCCAGAACTTAAAAGTGTATGCTGTGATATCTAAACACGATAGCAGCCCGCGCATTTTTTTCATTTGCAACCCCGAAATTCCTTCATTATCCAATTGTTCGCTTACCATTCCATTCTTAAGTCATTCGCGGAACGAAATTTGGCCTTTTTAATACGACTCTACTCGTCTGACTGATAGTTCCCGTCACAATTTTTGAAAGGGAGATAAGAGAATAAAGGAATTGGCGAAGACTTTTCACATAATTTTGCTATAACTTTTATATTTATTAACCGCTTTGCAAATGGTTTGAGCATATATTATTTGCAATCTATCCATCTCCAATACCACATCAAAATAAATGCAAAAGGGTTGCTCCTTCTAAGTGTTATTTAATGTTAATGACGATTCTGATGGAAAATTTGCCGGATTTCTGAAAAGCATTTGCAAATAACTCTTAAAATCGTAATCTAATTGAAAATATTTATATGGTAGGTTGTTAGGGCAATGAAAGATCCTTAACAGGTATCCTGTTTCGGTACGAGCTTGTGGCCTACTAATAATTTTTCTGCAGCGAAAATTATTGCTGTTTTGGGTTGTTTTTTTTTTAAATAATTTTTTATTAATTATTACAATTTTTTGTTGAATTGAACAGGAAAAGTTTAGTGACAACCTCCATAGCTTTTCTTATAGATCCATTTCGGATGATGCTAACTTTACTCGTCAGAGAAATTTTGGCACGCATTGCTAACTATTGAGATAACAACGCCTTCTAAACAGGTTCTCACTTTGTAAGAAATGATTACTTCGAAAAATCTCAAAACCTATAGCTTCTTTCTAATTTTCAGAATCGTAATCTGCAAGTTTTTTCACGTAAAAAATTGAACCAAGTTTCCGGCTATCAATTTTTTTATATGATCTGCTGCACCCTGAGTGCATATGGTTTTTAAAATTTTCAAGGGTAACGCGCCAGTTCTAAGAGTTATCCAATTCGAGTGAAATTTTTCACAGCTATTTTTACAGTATAATGTATCATATTCCTCCCGGTGAACTTTCAATTTCCAAAAAAATTTAAATAACGAACAGCTTAATGTACGTAATGTAAAATACGTATCCACATCTTTTCCCTCTTTCCAGAAGCATAAATCTCCTAAAAGAAAAATGTTGGTAGGACAAGAAGAACAGTTAAATTTCTGAATATTGTGGTTTCGGTGTAAGCATGATAGCAGAGATTTTCGTCAAAATTAATATCAATGGATAATATACTAAACTTATCAACTCAAACTACAAATAATAAAAATATTGTTTTAATTTCTAAATATATATCCCTTTGTAAAATAACCATATAATTATATCCAACACACCAGATTCGTAAATTATTTTATTATGTTCATTACCGCTTCCCCAGACACAAGAATACTTAGCACCAAGAGCATCTGCAAGTAAACTTAAGTATCTGCGCTTTCGCTCCGGGATCCACCATTCACCCACGCTTAGGTCTAGCTAAGTGCATGTGCTTGGATGGACCACGGAACGAATGTTACAACTACCTTTGATCCCATTGTAAATAGTTATGTTAGCCGAAGGCCTTGGTAGCCAGTGCTATTTCAATTGGAAGTGTGGCAATTACTTGATCATTGTCCCTCTTTTAAATAAATAAAAAATAAGTAAAAGTTGATTGAACAGGGCGTTTAGAAGGCAAAAACCCAGCGTATTGTTAGCTTAATAGTTAGCAAAGCGTGCCAAAATTTCTCTGATGAGTGAAGTTAGCAACTTCCGAAATGGATCTATAAGAAAAGCTATGGCGGTTGTCTCTAAATTTTTCCTGTTCAACTCAACAAAAAACTTTTAATAATTAATAAAAAAACTATTAAGAAACCCAAAAACAACAATAATTTTTCACTGCAGAAAAAATTATTAATAGGTCTATAGCTCGTACCGAACCAGGATACTTCAAATGTAAAGACCAAAAACACAAGCTTGTTGTTTGTGTAAAATCTCAATAACAAAAAACCAAAAACAGTCTTGCAAAAAAATCCATCATGATACCAAATCTCAACGTCAGATGGCGCTGTTGGTTCATGAATTGGTAAAAGTTGATTGAACAGGGCGTTTAGAAGGCAAAAAACGTAGCGTATTGTTAGCTTAATAGTTAGCAATGCGTGCCAAAATATCTGTGAGTGAAGTTAGCAACTTCCGAAATGGATCTATAAGAAAAGCTATGGCGGTTGTCTCTAAATTTTTCCTGTTCAACTCAACAAAAAACTTTTAATAATTAATAAAAAAATTATTAAGAAACCCAAAAACAACAATAATTTTTCGCTGCAGAAAAAATTATTAATAGGTCTATAGCTCGTACCGAACCAGGATACTTTAAATAAATAAATAAAATATGGATTTAAAAGAGTTATTCCTATCAAAATTTCACAATGATTAGAAAAAAGCGCCGCAGGTGAAAATTTAATTTTTTTATGAATTTAAAATAGTTATATCAATTTTACTTCTATTATTTATAATAATAAAAAATGAAAATTTGGAATGAGAAAACACGCGATTTTCGCCTGCGGCGCTTTGTTCATAAATGTCACATTAAATGGACTATGTATGTTTCAGACAAATGTTGTTTTGATTTATACGATGTCATGCGATACATAAAAATCACACGTGATATTACCAAAAGGGCAAAAATGCCATAATGGCTTTATTACACATTCATTGGGGAAATTATGCCATAAAATAATTTTTATGATTAAGCAGAATATGAAGGTATGATCAGGAAATAAGTTATTTTTATTCTGATTAATTAATCAGATGCTCATCTTTCCACATCCCTATCCTCAAGTCTTTTGGATTGTTAATTATTCAGGATATATGTACATACATATGTACGTGAAAGCATGATTATATAAGGTAACAGGCAACAAGGTCAATGGATATATGACGTTATTTCGCATAGCAAATTTAATTAATTAATTTACACTATTTCTAAAGTCAGTTGACATTATTTCTCTTTCAAGTAGTTAAAATATAATAATTTTCACGGCGGTAAGATATTTTACGTCGTGTGATTGTTTATTTCCAAATTATCACTGTATACACCATTTCCAGTTGTATTTTAGAAAGGGTAAAGTAGATTTTAGAAGGCGTAAATTGGATTTTAGAATAGTCAGTTCAATTTAAGAAAGCGTCGATTGGGATTTAGAACAATAAATAGGATTTTAGAAAGCTTCAAATGGATTTTAGAAATTTTGATTGGATTTTAGAAAGCGGCAAATGTCTTTTAGAAAAAGTAAGTTGGAAGCTTTCCAAAGTCCAACTAAACAATTTTCAGTTTTCTAAAATCCAATTGACGTTTTCTAAAATCCAATTGGCAATTCCAAAACCCATTTGACTCTTTCTAAAATCCATGAGAATGAGAAAATCCAATTGACTATTCTAAAATCTAACTTAAGTTTAAAATATCAAAACATACTATAAAATGAAAATTTGGAATTGAAAATCGGGCGATTTCCTTTCCAACTTTTCGCCTCATATTATAAAACGAAAACGAAAAATTTCGCCTACTGCTCTAATTTTAAAAATCACATCATATTATTAAATAAATATGTATTTGAAAAAGATATCGCGTGATTTTCTGTCGGCATGCTGTAGACAGTATTGACGCTATGTCCATGTGAATTAGAAAAAATGTGAATGACTATACTTCCCGATTGTTGTTGACCTTGTTTCTCTTTTCAATTGCCGTTATTTCTATTTGCGATGCGAGTTGACACTATTTCCAGTGATCTTGTTGCCTGTCACCATATATAAACGTCATAAATAATTAGATTTAATTTTCACAAACTTGTTGGAATCGCTATAATGTGTTTCTAATATTACAGGTTCTATCAGTTCATGATACGTGTTAATCTATATCGGATTAATCTATTACAGCGTTCAATTGCAACTACATTAAGATTAATAAAAATTATTAAATAATAACTTTGACGACGTAAACAGCTAAATGGCAAATGTGGCAATACCAAATTATAATAGGCAGCAAAGGTATAATTCAATACACAATAGATATATGTTTTATCATAAAACCAATTTATTTCTTATCACAGCACTGATTCTGGATGGGATAACCCATTTCGGCCTGGTGGAGATTTATCCAGAGAAGCTGATGAAATAGTCAATATGATAAGAGGTATGTTCATCTTTTTTTTCCTTTTCTGGTTGGAAATTGCATGCCGCTTTTTTGACTGATATGTATGTATATGATAGTTGTTTTATTTTTTGTAAGGGACATTAAACGCCACTAAAACATTTCAATGCGTATATAGGGGGCCTTAGGTTCGTACATATTTTTTGTGACAACATTTGCACGGGTATATAAAACTATAGATGACCTATTTCGTTTGTTGTTGTGTTGTTGTTTTAGCACTACGTTGCCCTGATTAGGTAGTCAGTATCAACCTTATCTAATATTGTCATCAAACTCTTCTAACGGAAGTCCTAGAAACCTAGCGGCTTCAACAGGGGAGGACCAGAGGGATATGGGTGGTAGAAGAGTAAGCTCGGTTGAGCAGACAAAAAGATGATTTGTATTATGGGGGGACAAGCCGCATGCCGGACAAACATTAGGCAAGTCGGGGTTCAGTCTGGATAGGTAAGAGTTTAACCTATTACAATATCCAGACCGGAGTTGAGCCAGCATCACCCTAGTCTCCCTAGGCAGCTCGCGCTCCTCTTCGGCAACGGGTGGTGTTGTTGCCTGAAGAACGGCGTTCACCGGGAGAGAGCCAACATAGGAATTTACCGAATTCGATACATAATAGTTAAACAGAAACGGGGATAGGACACCACCCTGTGGCACCCCTTGTTTAACTATTCTGGGTTTTGATCTGGCGCCTCTGAACTCAACCGACGATTGACGACCACTCAGGTAGTTGGCAGTCCAACGTTTAAGACAGGGAGGAAGGGACGAGTCTTCAAGGTCTTTCATTAGTTGCGCATGGTTGACCGTGTCAAAAGCTTTGGCCAGGTCAAGCGCAACTAGCACTGTCCTGTGGTTAGGACGCTTTTGGTTTAATCCGTCCCCTATCTGAGTGGTTATGGCGTTCAGCGCGGTGGTGGTGCTGTGATTTTTGCGAAATCCATGCTGATGTTCGGCGAGCCGCAGGTTTGCGGTGAAGTACGGCAACAAGATAGATTCCAGCACCTTCACTACTGGCGAGAGGAGAGATATCGGGCGATATGACTCCCCTACGGCAGCTGGCTTGCCAGGCTTTAGTAGTGGGACCACCTTTGCTTGTCTCCATCTTTCAGGAATAACAAAGGTGGACAGGGAAAGGTTGAAAATGTGTGTAAGGTATCTTATGCCTTCGTCGCCGAGGTGTTTCAGCATCAGCATGGAAATGCCATCGGGGCCAATATATTTGGTGTTTTTTGATCTCCGAATTGCCTCATGAACTTCTGTTGTGGAGATGGCAATGGGCGCATCGCTGTTTTTGTGTTTGTGCGCTTCCCTGGTGGCTCGGCGAATCTCTTTGTCTGCGGCCGCTCGGAAGGTCTACTTGCTGATGTGCATTGTTAGTTCTCAGCGTGACAAAGTCGGTGGGGCGATCGATAGAGATCACTATGGGTAGGTTTTCTGAAGCAAGCGTCAGCATCGGTCGCCATTCAACGCAGTTTATTAGGCCAGCGCTGACTATGGTGATGTCTGGCGAGCTAGAGCAGTTTACCGCCACTCTAGTGGGGGCATCCCCATTTACCGTGCAGAACGTCGAATCATCTATTTGGTCAGCCAGCTCCTGTCCCCTACCATCGGCCTGCAAGCTGGAGTGCCACAGGTCGTGGTGTGCGTTGAAGTCACCAAGGATGACGCGGTTCTCGCCCCTGAGTAACGCACGAATGTCAGGGTGGTAATCCCTAGGACAACAGGTGACAGGAGGTATGTAAATGTGTATGATTTCAAGGTCGACATCGCCTGACCGTACAACCATACCTTGACGTTCTAAGGTGGTGTCCCTCGGGTCGATGTCAGGCTCAAATAAACGATACTGCACAGATTGATGCGTGATGAATGCCAGACCACCCCCAAGCCCTCTCGCACGGTCACAACGGTGTACATTGTACCCGTTGCAGGTCTGAAGAGACGACCTTCCACCTAACTTTGTCTCCTGAATCGCCGCGATCTTGATGTTCAGTCGCTTCATTAAATTTGTCACTTCAACAATTTTTCCGGTTAGGCCGTTGCAATTGAATTGCAGGATACCGAGATGTGCAGGGGGAGCAGAGTTGATGCTGTTAGTCAAGGACTGGTGCGTATGCCTAGGTGGTAATAGGCTGGGTCGCGCACTACGGCGCAATCTTGAAGTCGAAGGAATCGCGTTACCAGAAGGTAGAGGCGAGTCGGACTACGTTGAAGGTTGCGTAGCTCGACAGCATGGCGCAACGTACGTATCAGTCCATAGGTTCCTGTTCGCGAGTCCTGAGCAAATAAGCAGGTGACACAGGCCAAGGCAGTTATTGCACTTGAGTGATGCCAACGGCGTATATAATCTTAACCGACAAACAGTGCACGTAGTATAAGGGACCAGGAGCTGATGGTTGTGGCTTATACTCGTGCTGATGCTGGAAGAAGAGGGGCTGACCGCATTGCTCAAATCCACTTGGGAAGTGCTACGTAGGGAGTAGCTGTGAGCTGCTGTGTGAGATGTTGACGACTGTGGGCGTGAGCGGCCGCTCGGAAGGTCTACTTGCTGATGTGCATTGTTAGTGCTGGTCGTGGAGACTGATGTGACAGAGTCAGACATATGTGGCGGAGCGATACTTGATCGACGACGGCCACTGGACGTCGTAGGACGTGAACAGCAAGGGGCCACACAAGTTCTATAAAAACTAGCGGGTCTATGAGTAGAGGGATTTAGTCCGGAGCAACTAGTTAGATGCAACCATCTGTTACAATTAGAGCATTGTACAGAATGTGAACGTTTCACATAAATTTTCTTCCAGCACATACAGCAGATCCATTCTCTAGGTCCGGGGTTGGATTCAATACCAGCCCGGAGCAGGAGAGTCTTGAGCAGTCCCGCTGCAAGGAGCTGCTCGGTGGATGACATTATTGGGGGGGGGGGGGGGGGATAACTGACGGTTTATGCAGGGGGTAGTGAAATAACAGCTCTTGGTCGGGGAAACCCGAGTCATTCCGGTACGTAGAACCGGCTGTCGTGGGAATGTCGTTTCAAAATCCCAAGTGGTAAGTTTAAGCAATCTGTTAAACTCGAAAACCCGGGTCTCAACTAGTAGTACTGTTCTAACAGCCCCATTGTATGAAACGTCCTCAAATCAAGTATCTCAATTCGGAAATCAGACGGTTGGTTGATCAACACAAATGCGCCAAGTGGGAGGAGTGCCTGTCGTGTAACCTCTGTGCTGGTGCTGGCCCACAGTCACCCGTCTAAACTGAATGCCAGAATATTCATCGCTTTCGGCGATACGGTTCAGACAAAACCGAAGATAGGGGCCATCAGGGAAGCGCACACAAAGGAAAACAGCCAAGCGCCAATTGCCATCACCGCCACAGAGGTTAAGGGCCAGAAACACAAAATGTATATGCCCGGATGGCATATCCATGCCGATGCTGAAACACTTCGGCGATGAGGGGGCCAGATATTTAAGAGCCGTCTTCAATCTCTCAATGACCACCTTTATGGAAATAGGCGAAGGTGGTTCCACTTGCAAACCTGCCAATATCGCTCCTCTCACCAGTAGTGAAGGCATTGGATAGCATCTTGCCCTCTTACTATACCGCAAATTTGCGGTTCGCCGAACATCAGCATGAATTTCGTAAAATGCATAGTACTACCACCGCGTTAAACGCCATCACCTCTTAGATAAGTGCCGGTCTCAACACGCTCTACTGTGTCGAATCTGCTTGCCTTTAACAGCAAATTGTTTACATCAGTTAATGAATTATGTATAAGAAAAAAGGTAAGGCATTCTTACCTTACCTTTTTTCGAATTAGTTTCGAATGCTATTTTCAGATTTAAATCAAAAGTTATATAAATATCTACTTAGTGTAGTGTGTGGGGTGAAAACAGTTCTAAGAAATTACAATTTCAGTAATCAAAGAACATAACTTTTAGATCTCAGGTTCACTAAATATTAGGTCTCAGCAAAACACTGATATCAGTATGTGACAACTCTAGGAGATAAGATTTAACACTTTGTAAAAATTTAGGCATTTAATACTGCATATCCGCGTTTGACAGAGGACCCCAATATTCTTTAAAGCCAGTTAGCCTGCTTTCTCTTTCACTCTTCTCCGCTGGAGTGGTTTTAGTCATCCTTATCTTATAGATCTTGTGTGGTTACACTGGGTGTAGTATTTTCAAAGAATTTTATTGCGACGTCAGGGGTTCCCCAAAGGGAACATCTTCGGGCCGCTACTATTCAGATCCGTACACGTTTAAGCTCCTATTTACTGCTCTCGTCCGCTCTCATCTTAAATATGCGGTTATTATTTGGAAACCCTGTGATCAATTGCACAGCCATACAGAAAAAAAAGTGGTATGTTCTCGGGAGGAGACAGGTCGACCCACGTACGGATTTCGTCAGGATTCAAAAGTTAGCTCTTGTTTTTTTTTAACCTCAAAAAACTACTGGTTTTTGAGTTTCAGAGACATAGTAACAAGTCACTAGCTCAATCTCGTAATTTAATATGAAAATTAACTTAAATGATGATCATTCAACACCCAACATATATTAAATCTTTATTTGTAACTCAAGTGACCTAAAAACGCTCAAAATCGACCAAAAATTCGATATTTTTTTATTTTTATTTTTAGTTATTTTTATACAAAACACAAGAGCTAACTTTTGAATTCCGACTACGGACTCGTGTTCAGCGACCCAAAATACATTAGGATTGACCTGTCTTCTCCCGAGAACATACCAATTTTTTTTTTCTGTGGGGCTGTGTTATCGTTTAATAGGCTCGAACGAGTTCAAAAAGCTTTTCTAAAATTTGCTTTGCGCCCGATGAGGATAACTTTATCCATCTCTTCGTATGATTCACGATTCTTATTAATAAATTTGAGTACGTTGAAAAGAAGAAGTGTTCTTTCCATGTCATTTATATACCAAATAATAAACGGATTGGTTGACTGTCCTATTTTACTGGAGTGAATCTACTTTAATGTTCCGCATAAAAATATCCGTATTACTTACCCCTTTTACGGATCAAACTGAAGAACCAATTATGCCAGCAATGCGCCAATTGCTCGTGCACTACTTGAATAATTTGTCAAGGTCGCAGATTATTGATTTTTCTTTTTCCAGATCCACTTTTATACAAAATTTGTACATGACTATATAACTTTTTCGTATTTTCATAATCAATTAAGATATTAATTTAAGTATACCGAATAATGTAAATCTCTGTAAGGTACTCTGTACTATGTATAGCCCTGCGTTTTTAAAATAAATTTAGTTATTTATTATACAGAAGATGAGTGATAAATCACCTCTCTGAAGTTGGCAAGACAGCTTTTACGTAGCAAAAAAATATCTATTGGATAATTTGCCGTAAATTATCCGTTGAGCAAAAAAATTTGTCGCGCCCATATTTTGGAAAATATCGACTTTGAAAGTCCACCTTAGACACCAGCTAGGAAAAAAATTCTTGCACCTGAATCTGCCGTAAATTAGCCGTAGTTAACTGGAATATTTAAAAATAAAAAATAAAATTTTGACGTTTAATTTGGAGCACTAGTAGCTAAGACCTTCGGCTCGCCTGCCATTTTTTATGTTTACATTGTTGTTGTTTATGGTTTAAATAAATATGTTTGAGTCTATGGGCCTCATTCAGTATTGCGAACGAAAGCTCAGACGAACGATTCGTTTTCTAACGATTTCGTCTAACAAGCGTATTCTCTATCACTTTCGTTTGCCTATGAGTTTTTGACAACTAATTTATTTTATTTTTCTAAAAAAATTGTTTTTTGTTGCTTCGATCGTCTTACATATTGCAAACAGGCGAACGATTCGTCTCTGAGGCGAAACGAAAGTTCGTTTCGTAATAGAGAATGAGGCCCTATATTGACTTGATCAGATTTGTGGATTTTAAATATTTGATAATTTTCTCGGTGTTTTCGTTCCCCATTTTCAAACAATCTGATAGTCTGCAGTTTTCGAATACACTTCTTCTAATGTTAGAGAATTGTTGGCATTCGTCGAGAAGGTGAATTTCGGAGAGTTGGTTCAGGTTGCAGTGCGGACACAGCGGTCGCATTTCTCCCATTAGGACAGAGAGGGGCAAAACGGCTCGTACGAGTATTTTGCACTTACGGGAGAGGGACGTTCAAGTGCAGGTATGTGGGGCGAAGAACGCAGGAAGAGAATAATATATGTACAAACACAAATACGGTTGATAAAGAGAGTATTTGGCCAACAACAACAACGCTGCCAAACAAGTCTGAAAAGGGGCTCGTCTTCCTACGATTGTACGAGAAATGTGCATTAGCACGTTTTCCTACGTAGTAATGCTACTACTTTAAAAATAATTTTTTAAATATTAGTAGGCATATATTGCAAAACGAATCGGCTTGCATATAATTAAATGTATGTGAAGGCCAAATGGATGTCAATAATGCGCTGCTTAACATAAAGTAGACTTCAGCCTATGGTTATTCCACTTTTCGTATTTCTTGCCAAAACATTTATGTTTTTGTTTTCGTACTAATGCAACACCGTTTGAGAATTGGTTGTCGAGGTTGAGACAGAATGTTTTTTGTTCAGTTGTTTAGTGTTTCCGCAACTCTCTTGCCACAATATAATATCTATCACTATGTTTCTTGCGATGAATATCATTTGAGGCGGAGTGTAGGATTTTTGCAATGAATTTTTTAACTCCCCCAACACCGCAAAAAAAAACAAACGTCTCACCTAACACCCGCTGCACTGAAACCGATTTAGGAGCCGAAAATATGCCCATCCCTGCTTTAGGATGTGGCTATTGTATACCCGATGCGTAGGCGGGTTAGTGCTTTTAAATTGTGACAAGCGATGCTTGGTGTGCGAATAAGTTTAAGTCCGGGTGTTCCAAATTTGAGGTCCGTCAAGCTGGACCCCCCCCCCAAAAACGGATTTCAAATTTGACAGGCCAGGAATTATGTGCTATTTATGTGCTAATTTGTTCCAAAAATTAAAAATTTTGTGCTCAAATTTTAAGTACTTTTTTTAAATCCCCAACGTCCAGCTGGACTTCCCCCCCCATAGAAACGTTAGGTTTTTAAATTAAATGAGTATCTGGGAATTATGTGCTCCAAGAAAACCTATTGACCTCCAGGAAAAACAGAGGCGTGGGCGAGGGGGGATGTCATATCCCCAATGGGGGGATCTCATATTGGATTAGCTTATAATTATGTGCTATTTATGTGCTCTACAGTTCTAAAGAAAATTTTTTTGTTGCTCAACTTTTCAGTGCTGTTTTTCAATCTTCAAATGCAGGAGACTTGTCGAAACGTCAAGCTGAACCCCCGCCAAAGAAACGATGTGTTTTTAAATTAAATTGGCATCTAGAAATTATGTGCTATTTATGTGCTCAACAGTTCCAAAAACTATTTTTTTTGTTGCTCAATTTGAAGTACTTTTTTAAAACCTCAAAAGTGGGGGGTCCAGCTGGACGTCATATCCCCAATGGGGGGATCTCATATTGGATTAGCTTATAATTATGTGCTGTTTATGTGCTCTACAGTTCCAAAAACACAAACTGTAGAGCACATAATTCCCAGATACTCATTTAATTTAAAAACCCAACGTTTCTATGGGGGGGGTTCAGCTTGACGTTTCGACAAATCTCCTACATTTGAAGATTGAAAAACAGCACTGAAAATTTGAGCAACAAAAAAATTGTTTTTGGAACTGTTGAGCACATAATAGCTTGACGTTTAGACAGATCTCTTACTTTTGAAGATTGAAAAAAGCACTTAAAATTTGAGCAACAAAAAAATTGTTTTTGGAACTGTAGAGCACATAAATAGCACACAATTATAAGCTAATCCAATATGAGATCCCCCATTGGGTATGTGACACCCCCTCCCCCCTCGCCCACGCCTCTGTTTTTCCTGGAGGTCAATAGGTTTTCTTAGAGCACATAAATAGCACATAATTCCCAGATACTCATTTAATTTAAAAACCCATCGTTTCTATGGGGGGGAGGGGGGGGGGTCCAGCTTGACGCTTCGACAAATCTCCTACTTTTGAAGATTGAAAAAAAGCACTTAAAATTTGAGCAACAAAAAATTGTTGAAACTGTAGAGCACATAAATAGCACATAATTATAAGCTAATCCAATATGAGATCCCCCATTGGGGATATGACACCCCCTCCCCCCTCGCCCACGCCTCTGTTTTTTCTGGCGGTCAATAGGTTTTCTTGGAGCACATAAATAGCACATAATTCCCAGATACTCATTTAATTTAAAAACCCAACGTTTCTATGCTAGACCCCCCACTTTTGAGGTGTTAAAAAAAGTACTTAAAATTTGAGCACAAAATTTTTAATTTTGGGAACAGGTCGATAGGTAGGTGGAATGGCTGCGACCCAGGTCGCCCAAGTAGCTTTTAGAAGCCGTTTTGATGCCATAAAATACTCGTTTAAACCTACTTATGTAGTATGGATATCTGTTACAACCAACCAGAGTTGTTGATAAACTCGAGGATATTTGGAATCCCTATCTCGGATATACGATCCAAGCTCCCCAAAAAGGGGCTCCCAAAGGATTTCAATCGCCTTCCGGCTAGAGCCGGGCATTCACACAGGAAATGCTCAACGGTCTCTTTGGCATCGATGCCCTCGCAGCTTCTACAGTGATCACGGTGCGGAATTCCCATTTTTTCCGCATGCGTGCCTATCGCCCAGTGACCTGTGAAGACTGCTATGAGTTTGTGAGTGCTAACTCTTGACCTGCTTAGAAGACTCCTCGTCCTCTTTTCGCTATAGTCTGGCCAGGTGGATCTTGATATTGCGCAACTAGTGGTATTACTCCATCTCAACTGTGCTTTGTTCCGGTAATATTTATGGATGTTTCCCTTGGCTACTGCTAAGGGTACTACTATATCTACATTGATTACTTCCTCATTTTCGTCCGATGAGCCACTGCTCATCGGATTTTTCATTACCTTCGATACCCCTATGGCCCGGAACCCAGGTAATGGATAGCTCCAGGTTAGTTAGTGCAGCCAAGATCTGCTTACATGCGTGCACCACGTTCGAACTAGTGTGTGGTGCTGCTTTTGCCTTTATTGCTGCTTGGCTGTCTGAAAAGATAGTGACTGTACGATTCACGAAATATTACACGATTTTATTTGCATTTGCATGTGCTTAGCGAACTTTATTACTACAATAATCCGGATGTAATATACGGAAAAAACACATATACGTATCAAAACAAACAACAGAAAAATGTCATTACTGTGACAAAGAAAATACGAATAACTAAGACATGCAATAAATGAATAAGATCAGCAGTGTTGCATTTGATGGTAGCGATATCGTAAACATACTCCCCAGGTTGAATCTATTACTGGGCTTCAACTACGCGTCAACAAATAATGGACACATCTTCGATATAGATCTCCGGTACTCTCCAGTTTGAGTTTTGACGTCCACCACTCGCACCAACCCATCGATTCCTGGATGCAAGTGCGTAATGCGACCCAACTGCCATTTGCAAGGTGGCAGGTTTGGATCCTTCAATATCACCACTTCATCTACTTTAATGTTGGCCAATAGTTTCTGTCATTTGGGTCTTCTACGAAGTTGCGTCACGTAATCGGTTGACCATTTTCGCCAAAAATCGTTCACGATTAATTGCATATAACGCCATCTGTTCAGCGTTGACACCATGCTGCCTTGATCAGGAATAGACTTTATTGGGCGCATTATTAAAAAATGTCCCGGCGTTAATGGATCAGTGTCGCCTTCGAATCGTAGGCAAAGCGGTCTTGAGTTTGCACAGGCCTCGATCTGACATAGAACCGTAGAAAGCTCTTCGAAGGTGAACGAACTGGTTCTCATGACCCTTCTAAGATGAAATTTTACCGTCTTTACTCCAGCTTCCCATAATCCCCCAAAGTTTGGGGCGTAGGGGGGTGAGAAGTGCCATTCTATGCCCAAATTGGAGGCTTCATCGGTGATGGCATTCTGATAATCCTGAGTGCTGTGTAGATTGAAAACGTTACGTAGAACTTGATTAGCACCAACAAAGTTTAAGCCATTATCGCTGAATATGCTACGGCACAACCCACGTCGTACCACGAACCTACGTAGAGTTGCAATGAAAGCTTCCGTTGACAGTTCAGTTACAGCTTCGAGGTGAAGGGCCTTTGTTGCGAGGCAGACAAATACTGCAATATACGCCTTATGGGTTTTGGCACCGCGTCCCTTCCATGTCCTAATGGTCACCGGCCCGCAGTAATCAACGCCGGTATTGACGAAAGGCATGCTGGGTTGCATTCGCTGTCGGGGCAGTTGTCCCATAAGTTGCTGATACGGCGCCCCTTTGTACCTCATGCATACCGGGCAGTTGTACACGCAACGACGCACGGCTCTAGAACAACCGATGATGTGGTAAGCTAATGAGACTAAAACAACTGTTTGTCGAACACCGGAATGAAGATTACGTTTATGAACCGCTTCGATGAGTAACCTACTGAAGTGGTGCTTATTATTCAAAATGGACGGGTGTGCCTGCTCGTATGGAATGTTTGCCGAAGTCAGCCGGCTGTTAATGCGAACTATACCCTTTTCGTCTATGTATGCATTTAAACCGTAAAATGCTCCACGCTTTGGAATTTTCCCGCCGCTAGTTAGTTGATTTATCTCTCTCTTGAACATAGATTGCTGCGCAAGACGTATTAGTGTAAGTCTCGCCTCAATTCATTTGCAGGGAGAAATCCATTACCCGTTTCACCCTTGGAACGAAACATTCGTTTAATTCTGGCTATAGAGCGCACTAATCGGGAAAAATTAGAAAAACTTGATAAGATGATCAGTGTAGAAATCGGGCTGTTGTGATATTTGATTTGTGCTTGACTCAATCACAAAAGCTTCCTCATTGGATGCGTTATGCGGAATTTCCCACCCTTTCACAATTGGCTGGTGTAACAAATCAGCACCACGCCACCAAGGTGTAAGATTTGGCAAATTTTTAGGCATTATACCTCTCGTAGTATAGTCTGTAGGATTAATCGCCGTAGGAACATAGCTCCAATTCGTAGCAGGTAATAGACAAACGATTTTTGAGAGACGATTATCGACAAATACATTTCGTTGCCGGGGGTACCCCTTTATCCAGTACAAAACTGCTGTAGAATCAGTCCATCCGAATAATTGCATATCGGTATATTTTATAGAGCGGCTGACCTTATCGACAAGCTGTGCTGCTAAGAGCGCTGCACATAACTCCAGTCGTGGAATACTTAACTCTGGCTTAGAAGGCGCAACACGAGTTTTACTTGTAATCAGCGAAACATCTATTTTGTTATCTGAATCTGGTATTCGTAAGTATACCACTGCACCATAAGCCACTTTCGATGAGTCTGCAAACACGTGTAGCTCGGCCTTTGAATTTTCAACCAATTGTGTCCATCTACGTACAGACAGCTCGGATATACCTTCAGCCCCATCCCGAAAGGTATTATATTCGTCTAACAATGGCTTTGGTATTGGCTCGTCCCAACCAATACCCGTTGACCACACCTTCTTCATTAAAATTCGGAAACGAAAAACGTCTGATTGTGGCTGCCACCACATGCCTAGGGTTTTGATGGTACCCTTTCCTCCAATAATTTGAGATTCACTAGTTTCTCGGTCGGATTGCGAAATATCATCAATACACTCTTGATTATTTGACGACCATTTACGTAGCTTCATTCCCGCTGATGAAAGTAACCTATTAAGATCGTTCGATACGCTTTTTGCAGCTTCTATAGTGGGTGCACCACCTAAGTAATCATCCAGTAAAATTGTTCCACCAAATGTGAACATGCGTTTGGATAAATTTCCGTGTTGTTAAGCGCTATTTGTTTTAAAGTTCTTGTTGCTAAGAAAGAAGCCGGCGTTGTACCGTACGTTACGGTATTAAGCTTGTATATTGATGGTGGCAAATCTTCAGAATCTCGCCAATATATTTTTTGGAAATCAGAATCGCTGCTATTTATTAAAATTTGTCTATACATTTGTGATATATCGGCAGTGACAGCAAACCGAAAGGTTCTGAAGGGCACTAGGATGGTGAACAAATCGTTTTGGATTACTGGGCCCACCATAAGACATTCATTCAGTGACAACCCATTTCGAGGCTTCGCTGAGGCGTCAAAAACTACTCGCAATTTGGTGGATGTGCTTGCCGGCTTAAGAACGGCGTGGTGTGGTAGAAAGTAACCATTTTTGTCATTTTCGCGAGATGTTATTCTGGTCATGTGACCCTGTGCCTCATAGTCATGCATGAAGGCCGTATATTGGGCCTTAAAATTGGAATCGGAACGAAACCGACGTTCCATAGCATGTAAGCGATTGATAGCAATGTCGCGTGTTTCCCCGAAGGATGATACAAGTGGAGTAAAGGGCAACCTGACAACGAAACGCCCATCGGGGCGCACAGTATGGGTTTGACAAAAATGTTTTTCTATAGGATTTTCGGTAGCTTCATTTGTGACTGCACCATCAGTGAGGCTTTCTTGATCCCAAAAGCCTCTTAAGAGGTGATCCAGATCTGTGACAGACACCTTTAACACGCGTATCTCAGTTGGTGGTTTTATGCTTCCAGTGCTACCAGCTACGACCCAACCGAATAGTGTGTTCTTAGCAATTAATGCCTGAGAGGGGTGTGTTACTTGGCCATCGATAAGTGCTTGAATTACGACATCGACACCCAATAAAATATCGATTGTAGCAGGTTGGTCGAAATAGGGATCTGCTAAATTTAGCTTTCTGAAGAATTCTATACTAGCTTCTGTAACTCTTACCTGTGGCAATTCATCGGTTCATTTGCTGCTGCGATGTTCAATACAACTTTTCCACGACTTGTCATGCATTTCTTGGGTTGACCGATTCCACTTATTGATACCTTTGCGTTCGTTCGTGTTAGGTTTAACCGCTGAGTGCATGATTCAGTTATCAGCGTCGACTGCGAACCAGAATCCAACAATGCACGGCATGGCTGCAATGAACCTTGACCATCACTTACCATTATAATAGCTGTCGGCAGAATAGTGATTTTTCTATATTTCGACATAGGTTCATACTCAGTGGCATTTATCGATAATACATTAGCTGATGATTTAGTTTCGTGTAGCAGCGTATTGTGCTTGCTTCTACACAATCGGCAATTAGAGAACTTGCACTCTGATAGACTGTGTTTAGCGCGTAGGCAATTGGGACATATGCCGTATGTACTTACAAATTCATTTCTAGAAGGTATTGACAATTCTTTAAACAGCGCGCATTGGTAGAGTGCGTGATTTTGTTTGCATTTCGGGCACGATGTAAATGAGGCTGCGAGAGTACGACCCTTCGCACCTTTGAATGGCGCCGGCTTTTGCTCGTTGCGAGGGCAATCTTCGAATTTCTCCTTTTCAGCTACATACATATACGCTCGCTGAGGAATGTGAGAAATTGTTGAAATGTTGGCTCCTCAATTTTTTTGGTTTCGCGGGCCCAAGCTAACTTAGCTGCTTCGTCTAGTTTTTTCAACATGTGATAAAGTAACACCTTTGACCATGACAGAACAGGTTGCTTAAGGACTTGCAATGCATTATAATTTTCGTTTGTTGCAAAGTAAAATTGTTTGAGGGAGTCGAGGCTCCCTGTTTTAATTGGTGGGTGTTCGAATAATTTACGTAGATGCGCGTCAACAATGAGAGACGTTTTGTTGTATCGCTCACATAATAGCGCCCATGCCGTTTCGAAGTTGTCGTCACTGGGTGACAGATGCTTAATTATCGATAATGCTTCACCCTTGAGTCGGCCTTGTAAATATTCCATTTTTTCAATGCCAGCTAAATCCTTGCGAGATTTTATAATTGGGGCGAATAAATCCCTGAACCGAACCCAATCATCGAACATGCCCGTGAATTCGGGAATGGATAGCTCTGGTAAAGTAGTCTTCATAATATTTCTGGGAGTGATTTCCTTTTGTATCGATGTCGTTGACAATTTTTCCAGTATAGAATTGAGCGCAGTTTGGTTATTAGCAATACTTTCCAGAGCCGCTCCTATGCTTGTGTTGTTCATTTCATCAGGTTGAAAGGGAGAACCGATCGAGGGCGCTGCTTCGTCGAGAAGGCTGAACATTTTCGCTTTGACTTTGAAGCTATTGGTTTCGAATTCATCATGTACATTTAATTCGTCTTCGAACTTATCGTTGGCAACGGACTGTTCAATTGATGTTTGCACCATATCAAATTGCTTGATAATGTCGTCTATCTTTGCATAACGCGCTTTGATATCGGCAATTGTGCACTCGGGCTTTTGTATAAAATTTTCTATACGGGTAATTTGAGCCTTAATCGAGGCTCTTTGACGCATTAATGAATCCATGGATCCGGCTCGTTTGGACCAATTATGTACGATTCACGAAATATTACACGATTTTATTTGCACTTGCATGTGCTTAGCGAACTTTATTACTACAATAATCCGGATGTAATATACGGAAAAAACAAATATACGTATCAAAACAAACAACAGAATAATGTCATTACTGTGACACAGAAAATACGAATAACTAAGACATACAATAAATGAATGAGATCAGCAGTGTTGCATTTGATGGTAGCGATATCGTAAACAGTGACTTTACCAGTTGTGTTCAGGTCCCTGAGCGATCTGCCGGCCTGCAAGATCGCAAGAACTTCAGCTTGAAACACACTGCAATGCGATGGGAGTCTGAATGATACGGCAATGTCCAGGGACCCCGAGAAGACGCCGGCCCCCACCCCCGAATCCATCATGGACCCGTCGGTGTAGACTTGGATACCGCTGTCAACTTCGACCCTGCCCCTTTTCCAATCATTCCTACTCGGAATTGAAGTAATAGTACTACTCTCAAACGCCAGTTTGTGAGGATAGAAGTCGGTTCTGGCATTAATAGTACCATATGGAAGATGGTTAAGAATGCTGCTTTTGGGAACAAATCAGTACATAATTCCTGGCCTGTCAAATTTGAAATCCGTCTTGCGGGGGGTCCAGCTTGACAGACCTCAAAATAAAAGTTATTAAGAGATGGTTTTACTTAAAGAATTTTTACAAAGAAAAGAAAAAAAAGCACCATTCTACTTTTTTAGATATGTTATATATATTAAATAGACCTTTCTAAAAAAATTTTTATTTTTCAAAACCGCTTGATCTTTGAAGTGTTTTTCAGTTTAAAATTTTATTTTGGGAAAAAAATTTTTTTCAGTGCATTAAAAATTTTTACTGTGTATTTTTCTAATGGTATGAAGATCTTTCGATCGATAAAGCCATTCCGTAGTAATCACACTTTAAAAGTACCTGTTATCGTTATTTTTCGAATATTTTCAAAAGTTTCGTCAAATTCTAAGGGGGTCCGGTTCAAAATGTACGTTTTTTCAGCCTTTGATATAAAATTCATCATAAAGGTGGGCATGGCTATCATCCGATTTCACCCATTTTTAAATAGCGCTCGGAGATAACTGCCAAGGCGCCTGTAAGATATCTCAAAATTTACTCAAGTTATCGTGTTCATAGACGGACGGACGGATGGACATGGCTTTATCAATTTTTCTTTTCATCCTGATCATTTTTATATACATAAGTCAATATCTATCTCGCTACCGCTAAGCCCTACTTGGTATAAAAATCATACAAATTTTACTTTCTTACAATTAGTTTACAAAAAGGTATAAATGTACGTATGTTTGTTATATGACGCCCAGAAGATGGCGTAATGGGCCCAGAAGATAGCGTAATGAGCCAGGAAGGATTCTATAGAACAATCTCAGTAGGGGGCTGATGAGTAATGCCTAGAAGGAGGAACGTGAGGCAGGAAGGGCTCATAAAATCGCTAAATGTGTATAGATGTTGTCGAAGTGCACGCGATTCTGAGCAACATGCGTTTCCAATCCTCCGATTCCTGCTAGCCTGCTCAAGACTATGGTAGAGCCTTTTGATTTATTGCCACATATATTTAAACATGGTTCTGTTGTTGATGTTTATTATGATTGTGGTTTTATGCTGTCGGAATAGAAGCGATTCCGAGCAGCATAGTAAATATGCTACTAAATCCGGCACCATATTTCCTTAATGACCTCCACACCGTGTCGGTAGCAAGATCCCTCAGATCTCGGCCTGTGAATCCTGTTATACATAACCAACCACTCGAGTGAGCTTAAGAAGATTTGAACTTCGGATGAATTCTAGACTGATGGTAGTACAATTTCGCCCTGGATACTGTAATGGATTAAACTCTTATTAGCCACACTAAACCCCACCATACGAAACACTTGCTTTGCACAATAAAAAATCCTTTTTCCTATGTATTTAATCGAACCTAATGTTCTTACACCAATATCACTCTCGTCCAACCCTGTCGAAATCACGCGTTTCCTTGAACTTCCGTTAGAAGAGCCTGATAACAAGAGTGATTGTGCCAATTAGGCAAGGCGTAGCACTGTTAATAACAAGACCAATATTGAACTCCCTTCAAAAATCGAATGGCTGAAACTTCAATACGTATTAATGTTGGTCAAAGCTATATGCTTACCATAGGTCAAAAAACAATTGAGAAAAAGCAAGATGTAAAACCACACATACAGGAACGTGAGGAAAGAAACAGAAACAACGTTTACCGAAGCTCTTAAAGACATTTGACAACGTTTAGTAAAATTTCGTGTTCATCAGATGTCTTGGCACTTTAATAATCTTGTTGAGTTGAGTATAAGAGATAGATATTTGTAAATGCCTACATATGACTCTGTTTAAGCCAGTAATTCGGTCTCCCTCTTAATACTTTGTTTTAAATATTGAGCTCAAGACAGTTACTGAATTCATCGATTTGGGTGTGCTTTTTGACTATAGACATTTATTAATCATGTTTATCACATTATTCCGAAGGCTTATTCCAATTTGTCCTTTGTGAAGAGTTATGCTAACGATTTCTAAGATCCCTATACTCGGAAGCTGCTGTTTAATGCCTTTGTGCGAACCAAATTGGAGTATGCTTCCATAATCTGGAATCCGATGTTTCTCTCTCAAGAGTGGAAAGGGTACAAAGGTGCTTTATTAGGTTTGCGCTTCAGTCACACAGTTTTAGTGAGCCTTTTGCGTCCTACTACGACCAAAGCAAGCTCATAGATGTAAATTCACTTGCTAGTAGACGGTCTATCCAATGCGTTATGTAAATTTTTGACATAATTTGCATAACAATCGATACTCCGGATCTACTTGGAGTCAAAGACTTCAATCTGCCTAGTAGGATTTTAATTTTACCATTCCATCTAAATATTACTAGATGTAATTATTATAACTTTTCCCCTTTGACTAAAGCTTTAAATGAATTATATATAATATATTCTACCTTTCTTTATTTAGATTTTCTTTCTGTATAGGATAAAGGCACATTATCGATAGTTAAATATTCGTTGTATATAAAAAACGATTCAAACTAAACGTTTTTTAATTAAGCCCACAAAAATATCGATATATAATAGTTAAACAGAAGCGGGGATAGGACACCACCCTGTGGCAACCCTTGTTTAACTATTCTGGCTTTAAATATTCTTGCGCCTCTGCATTCAACCGACGATTGACGGCTACTCAAATAGCCGAATCTTCCAGGTCTTTCAATAGTTGCGCATGGTTGACCGTGTCGAAGGCTTTAGCCAGGTCAAGCGCAACCAGCACTATTCTGTGGTTTGGGCGCTTTTGGTTAAGTGCGCCCCCTGTCTGTGTGGAGATGGCGTTCAGCGCGGTGGTGGTGCTGTGGTTTTTGCGAAAACCATGCTGATGTTCGACGAGCCGCAAATTTGCGGTGTAGTACGGTCCAAGTCCTCGGCCACCCTATTCCGGACGTGGACAACGCAGGTGAACATGGAACTAGACGTCTACGTTGATGGTGTCAAGCTACCAACTGTGTTACACCCCAAAATCTTAGGGGTCACGTTTGATAACATCTTCAAGTACGGCGCTCATGTAAACGCAATTGCCAATAAAGCCCAAAGCCGTAACAAAATTCTCAAATCGCTAGCTGGCAGCACTTGGAGTAAAGACAAAGAAACTTTACTAGCTACATATAAGGCAATTGGTCAGCCGGTGCTGAGCTACGCGACGCCACTATAGTCACTGGGGCTTGCAGACACACACTGGACGAAGCTTCAGGTCTGTCAGAACACCGCACTCAGAACCTCCACTGGATGTCTTCTTATGTCTTCCGAGCATCATCTTCATAACGAAGCTAAAATGCTCGGCGTAAAAGAGCACATCGAGATGTTGACCAGGCCTGTTCTTTGTACTAGACCGCAGCATCCGAACAGGCGCCTCGTCAACGAAAATCCGCCCCCCAGAAAACATTTTGACAAGGTCCGGCACTTGATTTCCACGCCGTTTGATCCTAAGGTGCACCCTTACCCTCATCCACACAGAATCGGTAATCTCCTATGTCAGCTCTCTGCGGTGAATATAATCTCAACCAAAAAATAGTGCACGTGGTGTAAGAGACCTCGAGCTGGTGGCCTTGGCCTACATTCGTGCTAGTGCTGCAAGAGTAAGGGGAAGTTTTGAGTGGAGTGGGGCGGCGAGTTGGAAATAACCGCCATTTGGCTAGGTAAACCACGAGCCATTCCGGTACGATAGATCTGAGGTTTTGGAGTATGGTTGTTATTGATGTTGTATTAGCGATGGGATCCGCCTGTCTAGTCCTCTCTTAACTTACCTAGCAACCTTTTCTAATGGATCGGAGTTTAACCTGTCACAGTACCCAGAGCGAAGTTGTGCTGGCATGACTAGTCTCCCTCGGAAGTTCACGTTCTGCTTCGGCCAACTCGGGTGGGTGGATATATAACGGGATTCACAGACCGAAAACTGAGGGATTTGTCCACCGACTCGGTGTGACGGTCCTTAAGGACCCGACTATGGTTACACAGATCTAATAGCAAGGAAATATGGTGCCAGATCTCATCATAAAGCATAGGAAAATGCTTCCTTATGTCCCTGGGGAGCGGGGCTTCATCCGATAGATGTCGGTTTGGATGACTAGGTTTGTGGCAGTTCAGTAGAAATTGTCTGTTCAGGAGTTCCTCATGCTTTCTAACATTGATCATTTTAGCTTCTTGATGGAGGTGAGATTTAGATTACATAAGCAGGCACCTCGTGGTAGTTCTGATAGCGGTGTTTCGGCAGACTTGCAATTTCCTCCAGTTGGTGTTAGCTAGGTTGGACGACTAACTATATGGCTCAGCATAATCAATAACCGGTCGCCCGATAGCCTTGTATGTCGCAAGCAATGTTTTCTTTTCTTTGTGGCTCTGTATCTTTGAAGCTATTGCGGTGGCATGACTAGCGAAGGTAAGGCTGTTGTCAAACGTCACACCTAATATCTTCGAGTGGTTGACAGTGGGTAGAGGTACTTCCGTCTATGTGAACGTTCAACTTTTGCCCCATCTGCGCGTTCCATTCGTAAAAAGAGTCGCCGTCGATTTAGTCGGGGATAAGGTCAGATTTCGCTTGGTGAAAGAGCTGTAAAGGGCACGGAGGTAACTGTTGAGTGTAGCACAGAGATCGTCAATGGAGAGGTCCTTTCCCGAGGCCATTATCGAGCCGTCAGCATAGAAAACGATGGAGACTTCCTCTGGAGAAAGCCTGGAATTAAAGAAATTTAATAATCGGCGTGGGATTTGTGTTGGGACAAAGCCGTCGTTTATCTGTGCTCATGTACCGCCGGAAAAAGCATGCGAGCGCTGCCCCTCCGTTATATCAAAGTGGTGCTTAGCGACTTTAACGCCAGGGTGGGTAAAAACGGGATTTTTAGTCCCACTGTCTTGAAGTTCAGTCTCCACGATTCCTCTCCACTTCACCATATGGAGAAAGGCTGACCGACTATGCCGGTGGCCGAAGCATTGTCATATCTAGCACTAGCTTTATGCACAAGAAGATCCATCAGACTACTTGTCTGTCTCCCATTCGACCACTATCGACCACGTTATGAGTTTACATCGACTCTGTGGTGGAATTCACTAACTTCCACAGCGAAATACGCAATCGACATTTTGTTTCAACGATGACTCACGATTTCGGCATTCACTAACCATTTAATATTGGTGCAGTGAAATAACTCCCAAATGAAATAACTCCCAACAAAAAAATGAAATAACTCTTAAATATTTTCCATGCAATATGTAATTTCTATTTGGGCCAGTGTTTTTGTATACTTGTGTAATTTAGAGCTTATTCGGCCGGTACTTCATAGACAAAAACAAAAGTTTTTTCTTTTCCTCCTACGCGTTTCGACGCATTACCGCATCTTCTTCAGGGAGATTCTATATTTTCCAATGAAAATATGTAACATAAAACAAAACAAACATTGACAATTAGTTTCAATCAAAACAGATAACACATTTTTAGACATTGCACTTACATACATTCAACATTAGAATTTCACATTAAAATAAATAATTTCTAAAATTTGAACATTTACATATACAGTTGTCCACAAAATAATAGGAGTGAGGGAATCAAAAAATAGAATTGCTCAGTTTTCAAAAATGAGAAGTTTTATTTTTAAACTCTTATCACATATTAATTCATCGATGAGCTATTTATATATTTATAGCTCATATATTTCATTTAAAACATTTTAATATTGTGTTCGGAAAATATAATATAAAATAAATTAAAAACTGATCCACATAAAAATAGGAGTGAAGAAAAAAAATGTTTAATTTTAACCTAAAATGCTTTCAAAGTATTGCAAAAGCTTTAAGAGACTAGTATTTTGTCGAATGTCCTCGATTTTTCAAAACTGCATCGCATCTTCGTGGCATAGAGTCGATGAGATCCTGGCAACGTTTTAATGGGATTCCTTCCCATGCTTCTTTAACCACCTTCCACAAATCTCTGGAATTGCCTGGTTTCCGTTCGGCAACAGCCTTCTTTATATCAGTCCAAAGGTTTTCTATGGGGTTGAGGTCAGGAGACTGAGCAGGCCAACACATAACCTCAACCTCGTTCACCCTAAACCACTCTTTTGCGGACTTGCTCGTATGTTTAGGATCATTATCCTGTTGAAATATCCATCTCAATGGCATATTCCATGTGGCATACGGTAGCATAACATCTTCTAATATTTTAACATATGCCCGTTGATCCATGATGCCTTCAATCAAGTAAATTGGGCCTACTCCGCTATAGGAAAAACTTCCCCATACCATCACTTTTGCTCCGCCGTGTTTGACGGTTTTTGTGGTGAACCGGGGATTATATTCCGTATTGGGTGGACGCCGTACAAACTTTCTAGAGCCTGTGCTACCAAATAATTCAATTTTTGATTCGTCCGACCACAATATGTTTCGCCATTTGGTTACGGGCCAAGCCACATGCTCATTTGCAAATTTTATACGGGCTTCCACGTGTTTCTTTGTTAGAAGCGGTACTTTTCGCGGACTTCTGGCAAATAATTTGTTATGTACCAAACGCCTACGCACAGTTTCGGTACTAACTTCCAAATGAAGCTCGTCGCGAATCACCCGACATGAGGTAAATGGTTTACTTTTGCTGTACCGTATTATGTTGCGCTCATCTGCAACTGAAGTTTTCGGCTTTCTTCCCCGAGTTTCCTTTTTATTTTTATATTTTAAGGCATTTGCTACCATTTGAGGAGAACATCCTACAATATCCTGTATTTCCTTATATGTTTTGCCTTGATTTCTTAGCCTTTTTATTATCTCCCTCTTTTCCCCTGTGCAGTGCTTGCCTCTACCCACTGGTGAAAAAAATTAACAAATTATTTTGCAAAAATTAATGTGATTCTCCGTAATATGATACATTAAACTTACTTTTTCAAGTTTTGGTGGAATACTTATAAAATAAGTAAATTTTTTTGAACGAAATGATTAAGACTCCTATTTTTTTGTGTAAGCCAGTACAAAGTGTGCTATATAACTATCAATTCTGTACCAAAATAAATAACGTCGCAATAAAAAATAGTTTTCTATTTAAATGCTAGCATCCCGTTATATGTTCCGTTATTGGTTCGCGTCGCTTACTTGCGTTTAAAAAAAGTTGTGCACAATGTTGCATTTATCACATCGGCACTCCTATTATTTTGTGGACAACTGTATATGTACATATATCACAACAAAGATAAACATAATTTTGCATCCACTGTCATCGAATGCCTCGTCTAAATGATTCTATTGCTGTGGTGTAAGCGTAGTTTATCTTATCGACGTCTTCTTTGTAGTTGACCGCGCTGTTAATTCTCTGCTGTATGCGTAAGCTTTCCAACGTCATTCTCGTGCGCTCTCTTCTCTCGATGTCTAATATCTTCGTGTTTTTGAAGTCCGCTGTGTGCCCTTTATTTGTCAAGTGCTCTGCTAGTGCCGTGGTAGTTTTTTTGTTTTTCGCGTCTAACCGGTGTTCATTAATTCTAACATTAAGAGGGCGTTTGGTAGTTCCCACATATACCTTGTTGCAATTTGCAAGTTGGCACTTATTTCATTATGAAATAGCTCCCAATTCATTGGGACTTATTTCATAATTTTAACTGGGAATTATTTCATAATGAAATAGCTCCCAAATGAAATAATCCCCAATAAAATATCTTTGGGAGTTATTTCATAATTTTTGGAAATTGGGAGTTATTTCATTTTTTGGGACTTACTTCATTGCTTGTAATCCAGGCATTGGGAGTTATTTCATTTTTAATGGGAGTTATTTCAATTTTGTTGGGGAATATTTTTAGCGAACTAACGTCATTAACATTAATTCGCATTAAGAAAGCGAACTAAAGTCGGTACATTTTTTTTATATCCCAAATTTTCATTTTTAAACGGTTTTATTTAGCTCACCCCGTTTGTTTTATTCTTTCTTGGGTCAAATTTAGTAATTCAAATTTTACCCTCTTCCTGTCAACCGATTAATCTGAAATTTTGCATACACTTTGGATTTTGGTGACAATACAATTATGTTTGGGTGTTGCCACTTGGGGTGGTTTACAGGGTTGCCACCTATCTCAATGTTTTCTAAATATAGAGCTAGATATGCCAATATGGGTATCAAATGAAAGGTATCTTCGTCCGTATTCCAAATATGACAATTTCAAGCAGGGTTGCCACCTAGAGTTGCCACCTAACCGCATTTTATGTTTTTCTTTATATTTCGGGATCTGCTTGACCGATTTGAATGAAATTTAGCATATAGATAGCATGATTCATTCTTAGATTATATTCGTGGGTGTTGCCACTTGGGGCGGTTTACAGGGTTGCCACCTATCTCAATGTTTTCTAAATATAGAGCTAGATATGCCAATATGGGTATCAAATGAAAGGTATCTTCGTCCGTATTCCAAATATGACAATTTCAAGCAGGGTTGCCACCTAGAGTTGCCACCTAACCGCATTTTATGTTTTTCCTTATATCTCGGGATCTGCTTGACCGTTTTGAATGAAATTTAGCATATAGATAGCATGATTCATTCTAAGATTATATTCGTGGGTGTTGCCACTTGGGGTGGTTTACAGGGTTGCCACCTATCTCAATGTTTTCTAAATATAGAGCTAGATATGCCAATATGGGTATCAAATGAAAGGTATCTTCGTCCGTATTCCAAATATGACAATTTCAAGCAGGGTTGCCACCTAGAGTTGCCACCTAACCGCATTTTATGTTTTTCCTTATATCTCGGGATCTGCTTGACCGTTTTGAATGAAATTTAGCATATAGATAGCATGATTCATTCTAAGATTATATTCGTGGGTGTTGCCACTTGGGGTGGTTTACAGGGTTGCCACCTATCTCAATGTTTTCTAAATATAGAGCTAGATATGCCAATATGGGTATCAAATGAAAGGTATCTTCGTCCGTATTCCAAATATGACAATTTCAAGCAGGGTTGCCACCTAGAGTTGCCACCTAACCGCATTTTATGTTTCTCTTTATATCTCGGGATCTGCTTGACCGATTTGAATGACAACAAAGCTATACGAAATTAAATATTAAATCATCCAAGTTAATTTTAAATCTTTGCAAAATGAAGTAGGCTACTTCTTTTAAAAATTCTTGAGACCGCGTATAATTGATAAATGTCAATTACAAATTTCAAATTTAATTTTAAATCTTTGCAAATGCAGTAGGCTACTTCTTTTAAAAATTCTTGAGACCGCGTATAATTGATAAATGTCAATTACCAATTTCAAATTTAATTTTAAATCTTTGCAAATGCAGTAGGCTACTTCTTTTAAAAAAAATAGGTAAAAAACTTTTTAAGTTAAACGGTTTTATGTTAAACATACATTGCATTATTTAAGATAAATGTACTAAAAACTAGAAAATAAAAAAATAGGTAAAAAACTTTTTAAGTTAAACGGTTTTATGTTAAACATACATTGCAATATTTAAGATAAATGTACTAAAAACCAAAAAATAATAAAATAGATACAGTCGTGGGAATTATAAACATATGCATAGACTAGATTAAAATAAAACCGGGAAGCACGTCAATTGTCTACAATTGTTGATTAAAATGTTTGTTTTGTAATGTTGCACTATAATTAGGCAGTTGTTCAACCGACAACGATGGACGTGTGATAAGTAGGGCTATGCCACTCTTTTCTCACAGGGTAATGTGATTACAATAACCACATGAAAATGACTTTAACTGCAAATATCTCGCAAACTACTAAAAATATTGGTTCAGCGGAGTTATATTCATGCTCCTGGGACCAAAGCGCGTTTCCTGATACATATCTCAACATTTTTGGTTGTTATTAGCGCTCGGTACCCCACGTAAACGATTACCCATGTCTAGATTTAGAATCTGAAATGAGATTTTTTTCAACAGTTCAAAAGTTATTTCCAGTTAAAGTTCACAAATTTCTGTCATTTTCATGTGGTTGTTGTAATGGCACATTACGCTGAGGCAAAAAAGTGAAAAAGTGGGAAACGTGGCATGCGGAAGGACATCACCGTGGCGGTAGCCACGGCTATGGCACACACCCGGAGTTAGAATGGCGTAGCCCAGGGTTATTTTTTGAAGCGCGGCCGAAGGCCGCCAATGCGGAAAGGAGTTCTGCACATAAATACCATTGATCACGCCCCGAATTGAGGATCTGACCTAAGTCAAATTTTGCCTCAATGACATTAATTCGCATGTTCAAAGCGAACTAAAGTCAAAATATTATACGAATTAACGCCACTGACTTTAATTCGTTTTTGGTCATGCGTCTTAATGTCACTGACATTAATTCGCTTTTTGGGTGCGTAATTTGTTTGGAGGTTGAGCCCAATGTACTATTGATGCCGTGCAAACATTTAAAAATATGCAACGCTTGTGTTCTAATGCTGCAAGCTAAGAGTATTTGTGAAGGACTAGAAAACTTTAACTGTCCGATTTGCCGTCAAAAGGTCGACAACACTATTCAGGTTTTCATGTAATTGTTACATTCACATATCTATGTACATATTAACTTCCTGTATTTTTCAAATTTCATTGTAACTGATTATATTGTAAAAATATACCATTTCAAATTTTGATTTGGGATTTATTTCATTTTTTTGGGACTTATTTCATTTGGGAGTTATTTCATTTTTTTTGGACTTATTTCATTTGGGAGTTATTTCATTTTTTTGGGGACTTGTGGTTTCATTGTGAAATAACTGCCAAATATTGGGAGTTATTTCATTTCCTTCTTTGGGAGTTATTTCATTTATTAAAGTTGGGAATTATTTCATTTTTATTGGGACTTATTTCATTGGGAGTTATTTCATGGGAGTTATTTCATTTGGGAGTTATTTCACTGCACCTTTCCTATTGACATTCGTGCGATGTGTCGCTAAGTAAACAAATAATAAATTTTTATTTTATTGATATTTTTATCATAAAACCCATTGCATTTGATGATTTTGTGTACATTTTGTCGAGGGATAAGGCGTTTTAAGCCCGAAACGTTATAGCTAAGGTAGTGAATAACATATTCGATAGTGCAAGCGACAGAATCGTTATATAAAATCTCGAAAAATTGCATCGTTATAAGTTAGTGAATTTCATTACTGATAACTATTTGGTAGAAGCCAGTCTTGATACCCGCCTTTGTACGTGAAAACAGGAGCAACAAAAAACGAAGGAAAAGCTGGACGTCGGAAAGCTGCAATGGCAACAAACCCACAATGATTTCGTTGACCTCTCCTCAGACCTGCTCTCCGAGAGCACAAATTATTAAAGTATAATTCGTTAGCAGTGGGAGCGATTCGCATTAAATACCCAGCTGTATAAAAGTTTTTATAGTTTTGCAAATACCAAATTTTAGCATTCTTTCTGCATCAATGAAACAGATGTTTCATATTCCTCTCGTTTAGAAAACTTTAGTAAAAAAATGGGCGTGGTCATCAACCGATTTTGCTTATTTTCTTTGAGCGTACTCCAAATGTCTATAGCATACCTTCTATTAATTTTCGTAGTTCCATCTTACACTGTGCTGAAGTTATTAGAGGTCGACTTTCAGAATTGCTTGACTTATAAGTAGGCGGTGCCACGTCCATTTTTCAAAATTCAAAATTTTGTAAAAAAAAAATTATACAGAATAACAACGCTGATGTAAGTACCAAATTATACGTGTATCATCTAATTAGATATGAACAATTTTATATTTCCACATCCTTTGCAAATAACTTTTATGGAAAGTAGGCATGGCAGAAAAGCGATTTCGCTTATTTTCTACGCGTGCAAGTTAACGCCACCATTAACACAGATCACTTACCTATTAAGTAAACAACTATTGCTCCACTGAGCCACTTAGAGACATGTGTCAAATATGTCTTTGATACAATGACCGCCACAATACCACATAGCCTTAATGTAAACAGGATATAGTTAATCGAACAATTAGGAAAATGTGCCAGCATGTCATTGGCATCAACGGAGCGGCCATCAGCTAACGCCTATGGTCCGACTTCCATAGAATTAAGATATAGATGTAAAAGTTATAAAAGAAGGTTAATGAATAAAGAGAGGCAGATTTTGTTCAACCAGCAATCAAAGCGGGTTCTTTTTAAAAACCCCTTCGCGATTCGCGTTACATTAATTGGCGATTCTGCCAGGAGCAACTTAATACGAAAGAATCCTTGTGCTTAAGGAAGTATTAAGTTTGCTCAAGTGACTAAAAATCAAGTATCCCATTAAAAAGGGAGAAAAGTGGAAAAAAACACTAAACAGTGACTAACGAGTGGTTTCTAGAGTGGTAACAACATTAATTTTACCGGCAAACAAATAACTTGGAAACTTTTACACCCTTTTGGTATTCTGCAGGCTTAAGTTGCAGTTAAATCAGTGGTGGCCAGAATTAAAATATCAATGCACGCGTGCATAGGCTACCTTTTGCTGCCGACGTCGATGCCATCACACGCATAGTATCAATGAGGTCGTGTGTCGAAGTACGGGAGAGTGGCCGCTCAATCTTGCTTACTTTTATCAAGTAAGCATAGCGCTGAGCTCTCTCTAGCACACATACAAGCATAATTGCTCATGTGGTCCTTTGGCCACCACTGAGTTAAATTCGTGACCACCGAAAGAGGTGGTAACGTCTCGTAATCACGAAAAATTGCACGTGTTTTGTAAATATTTTTGTGGACAGAAAATACCAAAAATTTTGTACACATACTAGCTCACAAGAATTAATAAACAATATAAGCACTTTTTTACGCGAAGTTTCGTTCGCGTTTGCATTTTATTCTCTTTTGCGCATTGTTTGTTTTTGACATCGTTACCAGGCGCGCTAGAATCGCGGTTAGATAATCTTCTGGGTACAAAATTTCCGGTTACGCTAAGAATCGACATGTAAAAATCAAGTATCCCATTAAAAAGGTAGAAAAGTGGAAAAAACACTAAACAAACAATACAAAATTAATGAAAAAGTTTTAATTGAGTTTTGAAATTGCACACCAACAGCTAAGAGTGAAGTTGTAAAATATAAAAAGGAAAGAAAAAAATATTTGCATGTAAGCATAAGTAACAAAATTAAAATTTAAAGTAAAATACAAAACGTTATCAAAAAGAAAAACAGAAATTACAATTTAAAAACCACATACAATGTGTTAATCGTAAACATAGAACAACCAGTATTAAACTATTAAAACAACATCAATTTCCCTGCCTTTATTGCAACTGCAACGAGGGTTTCAACAACCGAAACCAACAAGGCTGACTGAAGGAGTTCATTTCATTTCAAGGAGTTGATAAACAATAGAAGACGACTTCAACCTAGGAAAAACGGTACGGATATAGAATGTTAAGTACTGATTTGTATGTCTACAATATTACCATTCCTTATAGATTTGATATATGAATATTGATGGGAAATAGTTCCTCAAGCTTAGGATATAAGAGATTATATTACTGTTTGGAGTGTAGGGACAGTCACGATCGTGTGAAGTGTTCAAATAAGAAAATTGTTAAAAATAAAAGATATTATAAACTGGACGATATAGTGAGAAAGTTTTCCGCAATGGCCTTAAATAGTAATAATTTAATTAATATGGATGTGGTGAGCCGGCTTATAGCGGCAAACACAGCATCATTAAAAACTGTGTTGGAACAAGTGAGGCTCCAGCTTTAAATATTAAATAATTCAAATAATGTGACCGAGTATTCGGTCGAGAGCATTGATGCTAATATTCATTGTGAGGAGAGCCTTGATGTTATCAAGTCTCTTCCTGAATTTAAAGGAAAAATTAATAATTACGTTATCAGGCCCGAGGCCGCCAACAACTCAATGAGTCTCTATGCTAGGGGGCAGTAAAAAGTATTTTGCCGCCTTGACAATCCTGCGTAATAAAATAACACAAGACGCGAACGACATTTTAACGAATCATGGCACTGTCCTAAACTTCGACGCAATCTTAAGTCGTCTCGACTTTGCATATGCCGATAAGAGGCCCTGCCATATAATAGGGCAGGAAATGAGCATATTGAGACAGGGTTCTAGGTCCTTGCTAGATTTCTATAACGAAGTAACTAAGAAATTGACTTTGTTGGCAAACAAAACTATTATGACCCATGGCACGAGTTCCGCCATAACTAAGGAACTAAATAATAAAAATAGGGATACACCTCTTCGAACTTTCATAACTGGTCTGAACCATCCTTTGGACCAAGGAAAAATTAATAATTACGTTATCAGGCCCGAGGCCGCCAACAACTCAATGAGCCTTTATGCTAGGGGGCAGTAAAAAGTATTTTGCCGCCTTGACAATCCTGCGTAATAAAATAACACAAAACGCGAACGACATTTTAACGAATCATGGCACTGTCCTAAACTTCGACGCAATCTTAAGTCGTCTCGACTTTGCATATGCCGATAAGAGGCCCTGCCATATAATAGGGCAGGAAATGAGCATATTGAGACAGGGTTCTAGGTCCTTGCTAGATTTCTATAACGAAGTAACTAAGAAATTGACTTTGTTGGCAAACAAAACTATTATGACCCATGGCACGAGTTCCGCCATAACTAAGGAACTAAATAATAAAAATAGGGATACACCTCTTCGAACTTTCATAACTGGTCTGAACCATCCTTTGGACCAGATACTATTCACATTGGGGCCAAAGGATTTACCAAATGCCCTTGCAAAAGCGCAGAAGTTGTACTCGAATCAAATGCGAGCACAATTTGCTCTAAATTTTTCCCAAAACAACCAAACTATGGCTTCACGTGGTCATACACAGGGGATCAAAGAACCTCGAACTTTCAAAACAATTTAACCCTTCTGCTACGTTAGAAAAAAATTACACTTTTAGTGTTTTGGGTCAATTTGACCCACTCATGAAAACTAAGCGGTACTTATAATTTTTTTAACCAAACTTCATTTTTATTTTCATATAAAATCACTTATTATTTAATATAGAAAATATTTTTATTTATTGGTAAATCTTCTACTGGCATTTTTTACACACTAAGCTGCTAAATGCAAAGTCTGTTTCTAGATGACATTGGAAAAGAAGGGGCAAATTTTCTACGACATACCAAGTGTTTTTTGCACTCATGCATAAAACAGGGGTTCGCAGATTTGTTAGTACTAATGAAGCTTTCAATAATTGATAAAGATGGTATGCCAAAAATAGGAAAAATGTATGCAATTTTCCGTAAATACTGTTCTTTATAATAGTTTCCTAAAAGTGTATACATTTGGGTATATCAAATCACATGGTGGGTCAAATTGACCCAGTAACACAATAAGCGTAGCAAAAACACTTTGAGATATTTTTAGTAGTGTTGAAAACTATTATGGTTTTAATTTGTTAGCAAACCCCTTCTATTTAATGCAGAAAACAAGTGAAAGAAGAATCAACACGATTCTATGAAAAAAACCTATGAGTTCCGTTAAGTTTATCCTAAAATTGGGTCAAATTGACCCAAACATAGCAGAAGGGTTAAGGTATCCAACAAGGATATCACATACCCATGAGGCAAATCGAAATCGTCCAGAACCAATGGACGTTGATCCATCGGTACAGGTTCTGAACAGACCAGGCCCGATGCAATCGAGCAACCACGCAAGGGCTAATAGCAATTTCCAGAATAATACCCAATCAAATATTCCTTCCAAAAGGACAAACGATAGTGCGCAAGTTAGCACTCAACCCCAGCAGAAGGTGCAGCGGGTTAACAATATAAATGAGAACCAGTATTTAGATTTAACTCCAATTTGCCCTATATTTATTATTAAATCGGATAAAAAAACTGGGCGGGAATATATACCAAGAAAAGTATTCTAGCAATTAGGAAGAGGGTAAGGACCATTAATGGTTCGACCATCATACATTACTTCCATAATGTCAATTTGTTTGGGGTTCAGGAACGATTTTATGAAAGTGAAAATTTAGAGAGTGATTTCTTAAATAGAATCGGGGCCAAAATTGATATCCCAAATCGAGTGTTGATTTATGGGCATAATCAAAAGGAAGAAATACACTTTCTTGAAGATTTAAATAAATCAAACCCCTTGGGACAAAATAGTCCTAAGGCGCCTGCCGAGGATAGTGCCCGCCTATTAGAAGAGAAATTAAAAAAAAATGAAATTTTAAGCTCCTTGGGATTGGGAAATCCTAAGGCGCCCGCCGATGGTAATACCGGTGACACAGTTGATAATTTTAAAAACAAATTTAGTAAAAAAGTTTTAAAACCCTTGGGATTAAATAATCCTAAGGCGCCAGCCGACGGAAATACCGGCAACAAAAATACTAAAGGTTTATTGAGGGATATTTCGGGAAAAGAAATACAAAAAAATGATAACGGCGAAAAAGGAATTGGGAAATTAAAAAATACGAGGAAAGTAAAACATATAAAACAAAAACAACACACAATTTTTTTGAAAATGGGCACGTAATAAATAACTTCGTGGCCGCGGGGTCCAATCAGGTTTTGGGGATGTCCTTAGAATAGGTGGTGAAGGAAAGCTAATTGAAAACTTGCGGGTTAAAGCAAGTAATGAAATTTTGGCACCACATCGTAATGTGAATTTAGATTTACCTTTCCGCACCGAAAGTCTCTTGAAAAAGGGGATAATACCCGATGCCGAACCCAAAGATTATACTTTCCAAGCATTTTCCAGCGGGCCATGGATAATGTTTTAAGGGAATATGTGGGGAAGTTTTGTCACGTTTATGTCGACGACGTTATAGTTTTTTCAAAGAATTTGGATGACCACAAGAGACATTTGGGTTTAATAATTGAAGTATAGAAGATGGCGAAGATGAAAATATGGCCCGAAAAGGGTACGTTGTGGCCAAGGGTATCATTAAAACGGACCTAAAGAAGGTTGAAGCAATACAAAACTACCGAATACCAAAAACATTACGGCAATTTCGGGGTTTTCTGGGATTAACGGGGTATTATAGGAAATTCATAGAAAATTATGCAGTGGTAGCGAAACCACTAACTAAGCATTTGCAAGGGGAAAACGGGAGAGTTTCCCAATATTTATGAAAAAAGACAATTGTCCGAGAAGTAATAGCTGCTTGTGAAAGATTGAAAAGTTTACATTCGCAACAGGTGCAATTAACGCAACCTGATTACAATAATAAATTTGTTTTAACCACTGATGCGTCAAAAGTAGCTTTGGGTGCTGTGTTATCACAGAGGGTAAACCCATAATATTTGTTTCAAAAACTTTGAATTCCACTGAATTAAATTATGCCACTAACGATTGTGACGGACTTTTCCTTGATTGCTGGAGTACGCTCAGTCCGTCCAGGGTTCTGAAATTAAAAATTCCCTAAAGGTCCTCTCAATTGATAAAACCCTGTTATTTGTTTTCCATTCAAAATGTGTTATTTATTTGTGGGATTTTATCCTCTTTTCGCAAATCTACAATCTTAATTTTACTTGGGTACTAATCCTTCTTTTCTTATTGAATATGGCTAGCTATAATAAAGGCGGCTGAGGTGAAAACCCCTGCTTGGCCCGACCGTCAGCGGAGGTGAAAACCACCACTGAATATAAAAAACTTGCAATCGTGAGGTGAGAACCCCAGGTTTACATTCGCTGAGGTGAGAACCCCAACTACTATTCCTAGCTGCTGTCGCAAAACGACTTCCCTATTTCATAAAAATCATCGCCCTTTTATACAAATTTTGCGGGCGGCAAACCGCAGAATTACAATAATAATTCTTAAAACTAAATCTTAACCTAACGGCGCATCTTCCACTGAGTTTATATATTCATATATGCTATTTACATATTTCCCATGTATTTCATGCATCTTAGCTGTTTTCGCCGCGGTGCCGCTTCCACTCGGAATGCCCCATTGCTTGTAGTCAGCTGCTTTCCTCGCACTCCATCGATCAGCTGGACATTCCCTCAACATTAATATTATTTGCATAAATATGTATGTACATATGCTGGTTATTTTTCTGCAATCCCATTTGTACCTGCTGTCAATGCTAGCAATGCATTTTCCTTCTCCTCTTTATGCTATGTCCGCTAACATTGGGTTGCCAAAATATGTATGCGTGCGCGCGGGTGTAGCAAATCACCGCTGCTTAAGTTGGTTGGCCGACCCTTTTGCTTATTGGAATGCTCGTGGTTGTTTTTGTTTGTGCACTACATATTTTCAATAGTTGGTGGCCTCTTAGCGTCGCTGTTGATTTTCTGTAAAGCGTGCATTAGGGTGTGCCTAATATTGTAGAAAATAAGATTTATGAATAAGTTCTGAAATATGTATGTACATATGTACATGGGTATATGCTATATGTTTTGGGCAAACGCAGGTGTGCTTGCGGGGTAAAAGGGCGTATGTGCGAAAATGTCAAATTTCGGCATACTTCATATAGCTGAATATATATAAAGTATAGATATGTAGTTCATGTATAAAACAGGCTATGTTAAATTATGATATTTCTTCTCGCAAGTATAAAAGTCCATTTTATTCAAAAATTCAATAAAAAGTATAAGTATATGTGTATATATGTATATGTATGGCTGTGTTCGTAAATGCATCAAGACGATGCAATTGCATCACAAGCAGAACGTTCAGAAATGCCAATATGGCAGCACTGCAATAATCAATCGTTCTAAAATGCAACACTTCTATCAAGAGTCGCTCATCACTCGCACTCGATGTCTGACTAAAAGTACGTGCAAAACTGTTTTATTTTAATTTTTGTACTGAAATTTAGCTAAATTATGTTAATAATAATCGTAAAAATATTTATTTTTAAATTTTTAGTGAAAATCTTAGTAATGCGGAGACACAGCTATTGCTGAGAGTACGGCTGAATATAGAGGAGTCCAAGCCTTTTCCAAAGCCTATTTAAAGTGAAACTATAACTTATTAATTTCCACAAAACTAATAAAACCTTACTTTAAAAATGGCCCAATTCATTCGGAAATGAGAATAGAAAATGTTTTAATAAATGATTTGTTTTTAGGTATTTTTCTTTTTAAAGACAAACATTTGAACCTAAACATTTTTCTATTTGACTACAATAACCTTCTTTTTCTTAATCTAAAGAAAAGAGAAATCCTTGCTCACAAAATTCGTCTAGTGTTAGATTCAGCAAAATTTCCATTTTAGTATTATACGCGTTCAAAAAAGCAAACAAACGTATTTGCAAATTGTCAAAAATTCTATCAAGAGCATCGCTCGTCAAATTCGCAGTGATGCCACTGTTGCTTATACTGCAAGTCATGTTACATTTACGAACAAAGCCTATATGTTGTGTGGTCTCCAGAGCCTCAGGATCGGGGTCCTCACACGATAAAGAATTGCTTGCTATGGTGTGGGCTCTAAAAGCTTTACGTAATTATCTTTATGGAGTGAATGATCTGGCAATTCATACCGATCATCAACCACTTTCATTCGAAATATCCGAAAAGAATCCAAACATCAAAATTAAAAGATGGAGGGTGTTTATCGAGGAATATTTGCCAGCAATTGTTTATAAGCCGGGGGCTACAAATGTCGTCACAAACGCATTATCAACACATATCAAATAATTTGTCTTCTTTGGAAGAATCAAGTAGTTCAGGTGATTCATTGACGGGTACTCGACATTCCACAGAGTAGTGATGAGTATCAAATTCATGAAACAAAAAAACCATTAAATCATTTTAAACAGCAAATTTTAATTGATAATGGGGCAAGAATTACAACTCTGGAAACCATTTTTCCATTTAATAATAAACGTCTTTTAATCGAGTACGATTTGCCAGAAGGTTTATCGGTTTTGTCTGAATATTTAAATCCAAAAATAGTAACGGGAATATTTTCCACACCTGAGGTGCTTTATGGCATTAGACATGTCTTAAGGGAAACATATCCCACGATGAAATGTCTATATTCAAGATCATTTCCGAATGATACAACTAATAGAGAGGATCAGGAAATAATTGTTGAGCAAACTCATAATAGGGCACATACGAATTATAGGGAAAATTTGCCCAGACTAGGCCACAGTACTATTGGCCATTAATGATAAAACAGTTCAAACAATATGCAAAAGTGTCAGTAAATAAAAATTACCTGCAAATACACACATATTTATATTTTTATATATTACATATTTATACTTTTATTTATTTGAAATTTTTCTCTTTCTACACAGCTAAAAATTTGAGCCTAACTTTCAAACCATTCATTGGTTTACACAATTTTTAAAACTTTTTGGTAATAAATTCCAAACCTTTCAGTTGCCTACAAAAATTCCAAAATTTTTGCGGTTTAGATTAAAAACTTTACTAGGATAAACAAAAATACAACAAAAGTCGTATACACAGCGAATATGTGTACCTACTTTTCGCACAAAATTAATGAGTGCGCCGTAACTTAGTAGGTAGAGCATTGCGCGTCGGCTCGAGTCCTAACATTTTTGATTTAAAATTTAAATAATTTTTATTACGCGTAAATTTAGCTCTAATCCAAATTTGGTTTGGTCACACACCTAGACCAGTATGACTGCGTTCAAAGAGTTTTTTTTTTTGGAATTTCCAGTAAAATTAACTTCTTTAGACTAATTTCATTATTTTTGAATAAAAGTATGTGTAAATACACAATAAAAATACTGCAGCTCAAAGTTAAGAACTTTGTGGAAAATTCAAGAAAACTCGAACTCGAAAAAATTTCATCAACATTTTTTTAGAAGAATTACTATGGCAATTTTTTTCTAGTCGATCAAGAGCATTTTCTTCAATATAAAAATATTACGCTTATAAATTGAACGGGCTACAAAACTGCATACTCGAAAAAAAACTAACAACTTTTACTAAACCAAAACTCGTACCAAACCAGGATACTTTTACTAAAAAGTTAAAAATGTTGATGAAATTTTTTTGGGTTTTCTTGAATATTTATGAATTTTCCACAAAGTTCTTAACTTTGAGTTGCAGTATTTTTATTGTGTTTTTACACATTCTTTCATACAAAAATAATGAAATTAGTCAAAGGAAGTTAATCTTAATGGAAATTCTAAACAACACTTTGAACGCAGACATACTGGTCTAGGTGTATATGTAGGCCCAAAAAGTTTTAAATCTAGGCTAAAACTTTTAGCCGTATACAAAACAATATTTATTTTTCTTGTTTGTTTTGAAATTTTGTTTAGGATTTCTTCAGGATTTACTTCAAAAGTGGAGTGGATGTTGAGTAGAGCCAGCCTCTTCTGCCCCATTGTACTTCTTAGATTAGTTTTTAAAAGAAATCCAAAAACTCTTTATAAAATGACACTTATGAAACGCTTAAGAAAAATGTCTTGTGTCAGAATCTCTTCTACTTTTCTACTGCTAATTTCGGGAAAATTTTTACAAAAAAGCGAGCTGCGCAACTCTGGCTTTGGCAAGCAATAAATAGTTGTCGCTTTATTTCTTGAAGAAAAACTGAAGTTTCGGAAAAAAACAAAAAAAAAAAAATATTAAAACAACATTGAAATTCATATACATAAAAGGCGGGTTATTTGCAATTATTCAACCTCATTGTCAAGAAATAATTGAAAATATTTCTTGAGCATTTTCTTTTCAACAGCATAACGGGCTTTTACTTTTAAACTTTTTAAATCCTGTTTTTGCAAAATTAGCGTCACTTTTTACTATCACCTGACAAGTATAAGTACCTACAATCTAATTGTTACTTTCTCTGATAATTCTATTCGACTGCGTTGTGTACTGCTTGGTAATTTTTTTTAACTTCTTCGTCATTTTTTTGGTTTAGTCGTGACTACAATAACGAGAGACACTCATTTTTACGATTTTTTCCCGCTGTCAAGGCAAATTAAACAATATAGAATTGACGACCAAAATAGTTTGTTTTTGTAAGAATTCTTACCTCAAAAAAGTACAAACCAAGGTATTTACCCTTACTGGCCCACGTACAATATTTGGGCCCAATACAATTTTTGTATTAAAAAGTTAAACCGCATTTGCAAAAGTCAAACAATTATTAATATACATAGTTATTTGTAAACTATCTAATAAGCTCACTTTTGCCACCAATTGCTACTTTGGAGTCTACCTCTTTAAAGACCTTGACCGCAAAGAACAAGCTTGCATTTCTGCATATATATTAATAATATTAATATTATTAAAATGTTGGGAGGAGTCCCAAAGACACATTTCGGTTCGGTAAATATTATTATCATTTTGAAAATATTTTCAAAAATCCGAAGAACTAATTGGGGTCATTTTCTATAGTTTTTGTGTGACATTTGAGTTACCGACTATTGTCCACAATTTAAAAAAATAACGCGATCCCCTCTTCTTGGTACACAAATTGTTTCATTCGTTTACAAATATCTTTAAAACCACTCAAAAAAATTGTTCTCGGAATCGGATTATTATTTCTGGCTACTATGCGCATCTCTTGATAATTCTCCTGGAAATTTTTGGACGTGTTTCAGCACTCGGTTGCAGTCGAAAACAATTACCACCAATTACCCATTATTATTTCTTCAATAAAAATAACAAACTGATAAAAATAAGAAATTTTAAAATCGAACGGGTTAACATTTTTTTCATTTGACTTCTTCATTTGAAAACTCCTACAGAAAAAAAAACAACTGTCAAGTTTCATAACTCGAAAAGCAGTTAATTTGAATTGCAACAGACTTGAGTTCGAATCACTCTTGCTGTTGTTAACATGCTATGTAGTTGAGATCAAAGATACGAAACTTCGCGCTCTCTGAGAGCGCTCAAAAAGTAGTAATTTTTAATAACATTTTCCAATGATGCCAGCATGGTGAAAACAAAATATGGGCATTTTGAGTAGATTTTTAGGAATTTTGAATTTCCACATACCAAGAGGTATGCAAAAAGGTGCTACCGAATTAAGTTTTAAATTTTTCTTGATATGAAATAATAAATAATTCATAATATAAAGTCAAAATTTCCATGATATTTTAAAATAAGGTAAAATCCTTAATGATGTGCATTTCGTAATGAAATAAAACATGGAAATTGAAATAATATGATTTTCAATAAAAATAGTTATAAATTAAAATAAATATTTGAAAATAGTATCAAGATAAAAGGCGTTTCGTTTGTATCTTGTAAGCGTTTTTTAAACCCTGTAAACCACGCAAATGCGTAAAAAAATATCATCTTCTACATATATTTCCTGCAGCTATTTTCTTAGATTTTACTATTTCATACTTTACGTATTCTTTCCCAATCGTGCGATATTTTAAGATTATCGAAATGTTCACATATGTATCAATTATTTTCCCAAATTGTTTTGGTGCGTTCTTTGCTTTCTGGCTCCTCATTGTTTATGTATGTAATGTCAGATGAGCATCAGAGAGTTTCGTATCAAGTCATCTTTGCTGAGATGCTAAGTTGATCTTATTCAGAGCAAGTCTGAGAGTTTTGCGAAAATTTCTTAAAGGGCCAAATGAGTGAACCGTTGCAGGAATTTAGTTGTGACCTCTCAGACTTGCTCTGATAATTGATTAGCGACTACCAATAACTTCTCTCAGTGTGAAATATTATTTAATTTTATTCTTTCGTATTTTCATTGTTGCTATTAATGCTAATTTGTTAACAGGGGTTTTAAAAGTGAATAGAGTAATTATTCTAGTACAGACGTATATATTTTAATTTTCGGAAATTTCGGGGGGTTTGATCTCCCAAAACCCCCCGAGGCGGTAGCCACGGCTATGGCACACACCCGGAGTTAGAATGGTGTAGCCCAGGGTTATTTTTTGAAGCGCGGCCGAAGGCCGCCAATGCGGAAAGGAGTTCTGCACATAAATACCATTGATCACGCCCCGAATTGAGGATCTGACCTAAGTCAAATTTTGCCTCAATGACATTAATTCGCATGTCCAAAGCGAACTAAAGTCAAAATATTATACGAATTAACGCCACTGACTTTAATTCGTTTTTGGTCATGCGTCTTAATGTCACTGACATTAATTCGCTTTTTGGGTGCGTAATTTGTTTGGAGGTTGAGCCCAATGTACTATTGATGCCGTGCAAACATTTAAAAATATGCAACGCTTGTATTCTTATGCTGCAAGTATTTGTGAAGGATTAGAAAACTTTAACTGTCCGATTTGCCGTCAAAAGGTCGACAACACTATTCAGGTTTTCATGTAATTGTTACATTCACATATCTATGTACATATTAACTTCCTGTATTTTTCAAATTTCATTGTAACTGATTATATTGTAAAAATATACCATTTCAAATTTTGATTTGGGATTTATTTCATTTTTTTTGGGACTTATTTCATTTGGGAGTTATTTAATTTTTTTGGGACTTATTTCATTTGGGAGTTATTTCATTTTTTTGGGGACTTGTGGTTTCATTGTGAAATAACTGCCAAATATTGGGAGTTATTTCATTTCCTTCTTTGGGAGGTATTTCATTTATTAAAGTTGGGAATTATTTCATTTTTATTGGGACTTATTTCATTGGGAGTTATTTCATGGGAGTTATTTCATTTGGGAGTTATTTCACTGCACCTTTCCTATTGACATTCGTGCGATGTGTCGCTAAGTAAACAAATAATAAATTTTTATTTTATTGATATTCTTATCATAAAACCCATTCCATTTGATGATTTTGTGTACATTTTGTCGAGGGATAAGGCGTTTTAAGCCCGAAACGTTATAGCTAAGGTAGTGAATAACATATTCGATAGTGCAAGCGACAGAATCGTTATATAAAATCTCGAAAAATTGCATCGTTATAAGTTAGTGAATTTCATTACTGATAACTATTTGGTAGAAGCCAGTCTTGATACCCGCCTTTGTACGTGAAAACAGGAGCAACAAAAAACGAAGGAAAAGCTGGACGTCGGAAAGCTGCAATGGCAACAAACCCACAATGATTTCGTTGACCTCTCCTCAGACCTGCTCTCCGAGAGCACAAATTATTAAAGTATAATTCGTTAGCAGTGGGAGCGATTCGCATTAAATACCCAGCTGTATAAAAGTTTTTATAGTTTTGCAAATACCAAATTTTAGCATTCTTTCTGCATCAATGAAACAGATGTTTCATATTCCTCTCGTTTAGAAAACTTTAGTAAAAAAATGGGCGTGGTCATCAACCGATTTTGCTTATTTTCTTTGAGCGTACTCCAAATGTCTATAGCATACCTTCTATTAATTTTCGTAGTTCCATCTTACACTGTGCTGAAGTTATTAGAGGTCGACTTTCAGAATTGCTTGACTTATAAGTAGGCGGTGCCACGTCCATTTTTCAAAATTCAAAATTTTGTAAAAAAAATAATAATAAAGAATAACAACGCTGATGTAAGTACCAAATTATACGTGTATCATCTAATTAGATATGAACAATTTTATATTTCCACATCCTTTGCAAATAACTTTTATGGAAAGTAGGCATGGCAGAAAAGCGATTTCGCTTATTTTCTACGCGTGCAAGTTAACGCCACCATTAACACAGATCACTTACCTATTAAGTAAACAACTATTGCTCCACTGAGCCACTTAGAGACATGTGTCAAATATGTCTTTGATACAATGACCGCCACAATACCACATAGCCTTAATGTAAACAGGATATAGTTAATCGAACAATTAGGAAAATGTGCCAGCATGTCATTGGCATCAACGGAGCGGCCATCAGCTAACGCCTATGGTCCGACTTCCATAGAATTAAGATATAGATGTAAAAGTTATAAAAGAAGGTTAATGAATAAAGAGAGGCAGATTTTGTTCAACCAGCAATCAAAGCGGGTTCTTTTTAAAAACCCCTTCGCGATTCGCGTTACATTAATTGGCGATTCTGCCAGGAGCAACTTAATACGAAAGAATCCTTGTGCTTAAGGAAGTATTAAGTTTGCTCAAGTGACTAAAAATCAAGTATCCCATTAAAAAGGGAGAAAAGTGGAAAAAAACACTAAACAGTGACTAACGAGTGGTTTCTAGAGTGGTAACAACATTAATTTTACCGGCAAACAAATAACTTGGAAACTTTTACACCCTTTTGGTATTCTGCAGGCTTAAGTTGCAGTTAAATCAGTGGTGGCCAGAATTAAAATATCAATGCACGCGTGCATAGGCTACCTTTTGCTGCCGACGTCGATGCCATCACACGCATAGTATCAATGAGGTCGTGTGTCGAAGTACGGGAGAGTGGCCGCTCAATCTTGCTTACTTTTATCAAGTAAGCATAGCGCTGAGCTCTCTCTAGCACACATACAAGCATAATTGCTCATGTGGTCCTTTGGCCACCACTGAGTTAAATTCGTGACCACCGAAAGAGGTGGTAACGTCTCGTAATCACGAAAAATTGCACGTGTTTTGTAAATATTTTTGTGGACAGAAAATACCAAAAATTTTGTACACATACTAGCTCACAAGAATTAATAAACAATATAAGCACTTTTTTACGCGAAGTTTCGTTCGCGTTTGCATTTTATTCTCTTTTGCGCATTGTTTGTTTTTGGCATCGTTACCAGGCGCGCTAGAATCGCGGTTAGATAATCTTCTGGGTACAAAATTTCCGGTTACGCTAAGAATCGACATGTAAAAATCAAGTATCCCATTAAAAAGGTAGAAAAGTGGAAAAAACACTAAACAAACAATACAAAATTAATGAAAAAGTTTTAATTGAGTTTTGAAATTGCACACCAACAGCTAAGAGTGAAGTTGTAAAATATAAAAAGGAAAGAAAAAAATATTTGCATGTAAGCATAAGTAACAAAATTAAAATTTAAAGTAAAATACAAAACGTTATCAAAAAGAAAAACAGAAATTACAATTTAAAAACCACATACAATGTGTTAATCGTAAACATAGAACAACCAGTATTAAACTATTAAAACAACATCAATTTCCCTGCCTTTATTGCAACTGCAACGAGGGTTTCAACAACCGAAACCAACAAGGCTGACTGAAGGAGTTCATTTCATTTCAAGGAGTTGATAAACAATAGAAGACGACTTCAACCTAGGAAAAACGGTACGGATATAGAATGTTAAGTACTGATTTGTATGTCTACAATATTACCATTCCTTATAGATTTGATATATGAATATTGATGGGAAATAGTTCCTCAAGCTTAGGATATAAGAGATTATATTACTGTTTGGAGTGTAGGGACAGTCACGATCGTGTGAAGTGTTCAAATAAGAAAATTGTTAAAAATAAAAGATATTATAAACTGGACGATATAGTGAGAAAGTTTTCCGCAATGGCCTTAAATAGTAATAATTTAATTAATATGGATGTGGTGAGCCGGCTTATAGCGGCAAACACAGCATCATTAAAAACTGTGTTGGAACAAGTGAGGCTCCAGCTTTAAATATTAAATAATTCAAATAATGTGACCGAGTATTCGGTCGAGAGCATTGATGCTAATATTCATTGTGAGGAGAGCCTTGATGTTATCAAGTCTCTTCCTGAATTTAAAGGAAAAATTAATAATTACGTTATCAGGCCCGAGGCCGCCAACAACTCAATGAGTCTCTATGCTAGGGGGCAGTAAAAAGTATTTTGCCGCCTTGACAATCCTGCGTAATAAAATAACACAAGACGCGAACGACATTTTAACGAATCATGGCACTGTCCTAAACTTCGACGCAATCTTAAGTCGTCTCGACTTTGCATATGCCGATAAGAGGCCCTGCCATATAATAGGGCAGGAAATGAGCATATTGAGACAGGGTTCTAGGTCCTTGCTAGATTTCTATAACGAAGTAACTAAGAAATTGACTTTGTTGGCAAACAAAACTATTATGACCCATGGCACGAGTTCCGCCATAACTAAGGAACTAAATAATAAAAATAGGGATACACCTCTTCGAACTTTCATAACTGGTCTGAACCATCCTTTGGACCAGATACTATTCACATTGGGGCCAAAGGATTTACCAAATGCCCTTGCAAAAGCGCAGAAGTTGTACTCGAATCAAATGCGAGCACAATTTGCTCTAAATTTTTCCCAAAACAACCAAACTATGGCTTCACGTGGTCATACACAGGGGATCAAAGAACCTCGAACTTTCAAAACAATTTAACCCTTCTGCTACGTTAGAAAAAAATTACACTTTTAGTGTTTTGGGTCAATTTGACCCACTCATGAAAACTAAGCGGTACTTATAATTTTTTTAACCAAACTTCATTTTTATTTTCATATAAAATCATTTATTATTTAATATAGAAAATAATTTTATTTATTGGTAAATCTTCTACTGGCATTTTTTACACACTAAGCTGCTAAATGCAAAGTCTGTTTCTAGATGACATTGGAAAAGAAGGGGCAAATTTTCTACGACATACCAAGTGTTTTTTGCACTCATGCATAAAACAGGGGTTCGCAGATTTGTTAGTACTAATGAAGCTTTCAATAATTGATAAATAGGAAAAATGTATGCAATTTTCCATAAATACTGTTCTTTATAATAGTTTCCTAAAAGTGTATACATTTGGGTATATCAAATCACATGGTGGGTCAAATTGACCCAGTAACACAATAAGCGTAGCAAAAACACTTTGAGATATTTTTAGTATCTAGTGTTGAAAACTATTATGGTTTTAATTTGTTAGCAAACCCCTTCTATTTAATGCAGAAAACAAGTGGAAGAAGAATCAACACGATTCTATGAAAAAAACCTATGAGTTCCGTTAAGTTTATCCTAAAATTGGGTCAAATTGACCCAAACATAGCAGAAGGGTTAAGGTATCCAACAAGGATATCACATACCCATGAGGCAAATCGAAATCGTCCAGAACCAATGGACGTTGATCCATCGGTACAGGTTCTGAACAGACCTGGCCTGATGCAATCGAGCAACCACGCAAGGGCTAATAGCAATTTCAAAAATAATACCCAATCAAATATTCCTTCCAAAAGGACAAACGATAGTGCGCAAGTTAGCACTCAACCCCAGCAGAAGGTGCAGCGGGTTAACAATATAAATGAGAACCAGTATTTAGATTTAACTCAAATTTGCCCTATATTTATTATTAAATCGGATAAAAAAACTGGGCGGGAATATATACCAAGAAAAGTATTCTAGCAATTAGGAAGAGGGTAAGGACCATTAATGGTTCGACCATCATACATTACTTCCATAATGTCAATTTGTTTGGGGTTCAGGAACGATTTTATGAAAGTGAAAATTTAGAGAGTGATTTCTTAAATAGAATCGGGGCCAAAATTGATATCCCAAATCGAGTGTTGATTTATGGGCATAATCAAAAGGAAGAAATACACTTTCTTGAAGATTTAAATAAATCAAACCCCTTGGGACAAAATAGTCCTAAGGCGCCTGCCGAGGATAGTGCCCGCCAATTAGAAGAGAAATTAAAAAAAAAATGAAATTTTAAGCTCCTTGGGATTGGGAAATCCTAAGGCGCCCGCCGATTTTAATACCGGTAACACAGTTGATAATTTTAAAAACAAATTTAGTAAAAAAAGTTCTAAAACCCTTGGGATTAAATAATCCTAACGCGCCAGCCGACGGAAATACCGGGAACAAAAATACTAAAGGTTTATTGAGGGATATTTCGGGAAAAGAAATACAGAAAAATGATAACGGCGAAAAAGGAATTGGGAAATTAAAAAATACGAGGAAACTAAAACATATAAAACAAAAACAACACACAATTTTTTTGAAAATGGGCACGTAACAAATAACTTCGTGGCCGCGGGGTCCAATCAGGTTTTGGGGATGTCCTTAGAATAAGTGGTGAAGGAAAGCTAATTGAAAACTTGCGGGTTAAAGCAAGTAATGAAATTTTGGCACCACATAGTAATGTGAATTTAGATTTACCTTTCCGCACCGAAAGTCTCTTGAAAAAGGGGATAATACCCGATGCCGAACCCAAAGATTATACTTTCCAAGCATTTTCCAGCGGGCCATGGATAATGTTTTAAGGGAATATGTGGGGAAGTTTTGTCACGTTTATGTCGACGACGTTATAGTTTTTTCAAAGAATTTGGATGACCACAAGAGACATTTGGGTTTAATAATTGAAGTATAGAAGATGGCGAAGATGAAAATATGGCCCGAAAAGGGTACGTTGTGGCCAAGGGTATCATTAAAACGGACCTAAAGAAGGTTGAAGCAATACAAAACTACCGAATACCAAAAACATTACGGCAATTTCGGGGTTTTCTGGGATTAACGGGGTATTAAAGGAAATTCATAGAAAATTATGCAGTGGTAGCGAAACCACTAACTAAGCATTTGCAAGGGCAAAACGGGACAGTTTCCCAATATTTATGAAAAAAGACAATTGTCAATCTTGACCGAGAAGTAATAGCTGCTTGTGAAAGATTGAAAAGTTTACATTCGCAACAGGTGCAATTAACGCAACCTGATTACAATAATAAATTTGTTTTAACCACTGATGCGTCAAAAGTAGCTTTGGGTGCTGTGTTATCACAGAGGGTAAACCCAGTGCCACTGAATTAAATTATGCCACTAACGATTGTGACGGACTTTTCCTTGATTGCTGGAGTACGCTCAGTCCGTCCAGGGTTCTGAAATTAAAAATTACCTTTTGCTGCCGACGTCGATGCCATCACACGCATAGTATCAATGAGGTCGTGTGTCGAAGTACGGGAGAGTGGCCGCTCAATCTTGCTTACTTTTATCAAGTAAGCATAGCGCTGAGCTCTCTCTAGCACACATACAAGCATAATTGCTCATGTGGTCCTTTGGCCACCACTGAGTTAAATTCGTGACCACCGAAAGAGGTGGTAACGTCTCGTAATCCCGAAAAATTGCACGTGTTTTGTAAATATTTTTGTGGACAGAAAATACCAAAAATTTTGTACACATACTAGCTCACAAGAATTAATAAACAATATAAGCACTTTTTTACGCGAAGTTTCGTTCGCGTTTGCATTTTATTCTCTTTTGCGCATTGTTTGTTTTTGACATCGTTACCAGGCGCGCTAGAATCGCGGTTAGATAATCTTCTGGGTACAAAATTTCCGGTTACGCTAAGAATCGACATGTAAAAATCAAGTATCCCATTAAAAAGGTAGAAAAGTGGAAAAAACACTAAACAAACAATACAAAATTAATGAAAAAGTTTTAATTGAGTTTTGAAATTGCACACCAACAGCTAAGAGTGAAGTTGTAAAATATAAAAAGGAAAGAAAAAAATATTTGCATGTAAGCATAAGTAACAAAATTAAAATTTAAAGTAAAATACAAAACGTTATCAAAAAGAAAAACAGAAATTACAATTTAAAAACCACATACAATGTGTTAATCGTAAACATAGAACAACCAGTATTAAACTATTAAAACAACATCAATTTCCCTGCCTTTATTGCAACTGCAACGAGGGTTTCAACAACCGAAACCAACAAGGCTGACTGAAGGAGTTCATTTCATTTCAAGGAGTTGATAAACAATAGAAGACGACTTCAACCTAGGAAAAACGGTACGGATATAGAATGTTAAGTACTGATTTGTATGTCTACAATATTACCATTCCTTATAGATTTGATATATGAATATTGATGGGAAATAGTTCCTCAAGCTTAGGATATAAGAGATTATATTACTGTTTGGAGTGTAGGGACAGTCACGATCGTGTGAAGTGTTCAAATAAGAAAATTGTTAAAAATAAAAGATATTATAAACTGGACGATATAGTGAGAAAGTTTTCCGCAATGGCCTTAAATAGTAATAATTTAATTAATATGGATGTGGTGAGCCGGCTTATAGCGGCAAACACAGCATCATTAAAAACTGTGTTGGAACAAGTGAGGCTCCAGCTTTAAATATTAAATAATTCAAATAATGTGACCGAGTATTCGGTCGAGAGCATTGATGCTAATATTCATTGCGAGGAGAGCCTTGATGTTATCAAGTCTCTTCCTGAATTTAAAGGAAAAATTAATAATTACGTTATCAGGCCCGAGGCCGCCAACAACTCAATGAGTCTCTATGCTAGGGGGCAGTAAAAAGTATTTTGCCGCCTTGACAATCCTGCGTAATAAAATAACACAAGACGCGAACGACATTTTAACGAATCATGGCACTGTCCTAAACTTCGACGCAATCTTAAGTCGTCTCGACTTTGCATATGCCGATAAGAGGCCCTGCCATATAATAGGGCAGGAAATGAGCATATTGAGACAGGGTTCTAGGTCCTTGCTAGATTTCTATAACGAAGTAACTAAGAAATTGACTTTGTTGGCAAACAAAACTATTATGACCCATGGCACGAGTTCCGCCATAACTAAGGAACTAAATAATAAAAATAGGGATACACCTCTTCGAACTTTCATAACTGGTCTGAACCATCCTTTGGACCAGATACTATTCACATTGGGGCCAAAGGATTTACCAAATGCCCTTGCAAAAGCGCAGAAGTTGTACTCGAATCAAATGCGAGCACAATTTGCTCTAAATTTTTCCCAAAACAACCAAACTATGGCTTCACGTGGTCATACACAGGGGATCAAAGAACCTCGAACTTTCAAAACAATTTAACCCTTCTGCTACGTTAGAAAAAAATTACACTTTTAGTGTTTTGGGTCAATTTGACCCACTCATGAAAACTAAGCGGTACTTATAATTTTTTTAACCAAACTTCATTTTTATTTTCATATAAAATCATTTATTATTTAATATAGAAAATATTTTTATTTATTGGTAAATCTTCTACTGGCATTTTTTACACACTAAGCTGCTAAATGCAAAGTCTGTTTCTAGATGACATTGGAAAAGAAGGGGCAAATTTTCTACGACATACCAAGTGTTTTTTGCACTCATGCATAAAACAGGGGTTCGCAGATTTGTTAGTACTAATGAAGCTTTCAATAATTGATAAATAGGAAAAATGTATGCAATTTTCCATAAATACTGTTCTTTATAATAGTTTCCTAAAAGTGTATACATTTGGGTATATCAAATCACATGGTGGGTCAAATTGACCCAGTAACACAATAAGCGTAGCAAAAACACTTTGAGATATTTTTAGTATCTAGTGTTGAAAACTATTATGGTTTTAATTTGTTAGCAAACCCCTTCTATTTAATGCAGAAAACAAGTGGAAGAAGAATCAACACGATTCTATGAAAAAAACCTATGAGTTCCGTTAAGTTTATCCTAAAATTGGGTCAAATTGACCCAAACATAGCAGAAGGGTTAAGGTATCCAACAAGGATATCACATACCCATGAGGCAAATCGAAATCGTCCAGAACCAATCGACGTTGATCCATCGGTACAGGTTCTGAACAGACCTGGCCTGATGCAATCGAGCAACCACGCAAGGGCTAATAGCAATTTCAAAAATAATACCCAATCCTTCCAAAAGGACAAACGATAGTGCGCAAGTTAGCACTCAACCCCAGCAGAAGGTGCAGCGGGTTAACAATATAAATGAGAACCAGTATTTAGATTTAACTCAAATTTGCCCTATATTTATTATTAAATCGGATAAAAAAACTGGGCGGGAATATATACCAAGAAAAGTATTCTAGCAATTAGGAAGAGGGTAAGGACCATTAATGGTTCGACCATCATACATTACTTCCATAATGTCAATTTGTTTGGGGTTCAGGAACGATTTTATGAAAGTGAAAATTTAGAGAGTGATTTCTTAAATAGAATCGGGGCCAAAATTGATATCCCAAATCGAGTGTTGATTTATGGGCATAATCAAAAGGAAGAAATACACTTTCTTGAAGATTTAAATAAATCAAACCCCTTGGGACAAAATAGTCCTAAGGCGCCTGCCGAGGATAGTGCCCGCCAATTAGAAGAGAAATTAAAAAAAAAATGAAATTTTAAGCTCCTTGGGATTGGGAAATCCTAAGGCGCCCGCCGATTTTAATACCGGTAACACAGTTGATAATTTTAAAAACAAATTTAGTAAAAAAAGTTCTAAAACCCTTGGGATTAAATAATCCTAAGGCGCCAGCCGACGGAAATACCGGGAACAAAAATACTAAAGGTTTATTGAGGGATATTTCGGGAAAAGAAATACAGAAAAATGATAACGGCGAAAAAGGAATTGGGAAATTAAAAAATACGAGGAAACTAAAACATATAAAACAAAAACAACCCACAATTTTTTTGAAAATGGGCACGTAACAAATAACTTCGTGGCCGCGGGGTCCAATCAGGTTTTGGGGATGTCCTTAGAATAAGTGGTGAAGGAAAGCTAATTGAAAACTTGCGGGTTAAAGCAAGTAATGAAATTTTGGCACCACATAGTAATGTGAATTTAGATTTACCTTTCCGCACCGAAAGTCTCTTGAAAAAGGGGATAATACCCGATGCCGAACCCAAAGATTATACTTTCCAAGCATTTTCCAGCGGGCCATGGATAATGTTTTAAGGGAATATGTGGGGAAGTTTTGTCACGTTTATGTCGACGACGTTATAGTTTTTTCAAAGAATTTGGATGACCACAAGAGACATTTGGGTTTAATAATTGAAGTATAGAAGATGGCGAAGATGAAAATATGGCCCGAAAAGGGTACGTTGTGGCCAAGGGTATCATTAAAACGGACCTAAAGAAGGTTGAAGCAATACAAAACTACCGAATACCAAAAACATTACGGCAATTTCGGGGTTTTCTGGGATTAACGGGGTATTAAAGGAAATTCATAGAAAATTATGCAGTGGTAGCGAAACCACTAACTAAGCATTTGCAAGGGCAAAACGGGACAGTTTCCCAATATTTATGAAAAAAGACAATTGTCAATCTTGACCGAGAAGTAATAGCTGCTTGTGAAAGATTGAAAAGTTTACATTCGCAACAGGTGCAATTAACGCAACCTGATTACAATAATAAATTTGTTTTAACCACTGATGCGTCAAAAGTAGCTTTGGGTGCTGTGTTATCACAGAGGGTAAACCCAGTGCCACTGAATTAAATTATGCCACTAACGATTGTGACGGACTTTTCCTTGATTGCTGGAGTACGCTCAGTCCGTCCAGGGTTCTGAAATTAAAAATTCCCTGAAGGTCCTCTCAATTGATAAAACCCTGTTATTTGTTTTCCATTCAAAATGTGTTATTTATTTGTGGGATTTTATCCTCTTTTCGCAAATCTACAATCTTAATTTTACTTGGGTACTAATCCTTCTTTTCTTATTGAATATGGCTAGCTATAATAAAGGCGGCTGAGGTGAAAACCCCTGCTTGGCCCGACCGTCAGCGGAGGTGAAAACCACCACTGAATATAAAAAACTTGCAATCGTGAGGTGAGAACCCCAGGTTTACATTCGCTGAGGTGAGAACCCCAACTACTATTCCTAGCTGCTGTCGCAAAACGACTTCCCTATTTCATAAAAATCATCGCCCTTTTATACAAATTTTGCGGGCGGCAAACCGCAAAATTACAATAATAATTCTTAAAACTAAATCTTAACCTAACGGCGCATCTTCCACTGAGTTTATATATTCATATATGCTATTTACATATTTCAAATGTATTTCATGCATCTTAGCTGTTTTCGCCGCGGTGCCGCTTCCACTCGGAATGCCCCATTGCTTGTAGTCAGCTGCTTTCCTCGCACTCCATCGATCAGCTGGACATTCCCTCAACATTAATATTATTTGCATAAATATGTATGTACATATGCTGGTTATTTTTCTGCAATCCCATTTGTACCTGCTGTCAATGCTAGCAATGCATTTTCCTTCTCCTCTTTATGCTATGTCCGCTAACATTGGGTTGCCAAAATATGTATGCGTGCGCGCGGGTGTAGCAAATCACCGCTGCTTAAGTTGGTTGGCCGACCCTTTTGCTTATTGGAATGCTCGTGGTTGTTTTTGTTTGTGCACTACATATTTTCAATTGCCGGGCATAGTTAGGTTGGTGGCCTCTTAGCGTCGCTGTTGATTTTCTGTAAAGCGTGCATTAGGGTGTGCCTAATATTGTAGTAAATAAGATTTATGAATAAGTTCTGAAATATGTATGTACATATGTACATGGGTATATGCTATATGTTTTGGGCAAACGCAGGGTGCTTGCGGGGTAAAAGGGCGTATGTGCGAAAAAGTCAAATTTCGGCATACTTCATATAGCTGAATATATATAAAGTATAGATATGTAGTTCATGTATAAAACCGGCTATGTCGGCGATTTTGCAGCATGGCGTATGTGCAAAATGTTAAATTATGATATTTCTTCTCGCAAGTATAAAAGTCCATTTTATTCAAAAATTCAATAAAAAGTATAAGTATATGTGTATATATGTATATGTATATGTTGTGAGGTCTCCAGAACCTCAGGATCGGGGTCCTCACACGATAAAGAATTGCTTGCTATGGTGTGGGCTCTAAAAGCTTTACTTAATTATCTTTATGGAGTGAATGATCTGGCAATTCATACCGATCATCAACCACTTTCATTCGAAATATCCGAAAAGAATCCAAACATCAAAATTAAAAGATGGAGGGTGTTTATCGAGGAATATTTGCCGAGAACAAGCTTGCATTTCTGCATATATATTAATATAGCAACGATTTGGGTCACTGTTTACGACTATCATCAAGTTCTAAAAAATGTTGGGAGGAGTCCCAAAGACACATTTCGGTTCGGTAAATATTATTATCATTTTGAAAATATTTTCAAAAATCCGAAGAACTAATTGGGGTCATTTTCTATAGTTTTTGTGTGACATTTGAGTTACCGACTATTGTCCACAATTTAAAAAAATAACGCGATCCCCTCTTCTTGGTACACAAATTGTTTCATTCGTTTACAAATATCTTTAAAACTACTCAAAAAAATTGTTCTCGGAATCGGATTATTATTTCTGGCTACTATGCGCATCTCTTGATAATTCTCCTGGAAATTTTTGGACGTGTTTTAGCACTCGGTTGCAGTCGAAAACAATTACCACCAATTACCAATTATTATTTCTTCAATAAAAATAACAAACTGATAAAAATAAGAAATTTTAAAATCGAACGGGTTAACATTTTTTTCATTTGACTTCTTCATTTGAAAACTCCTACAGAAAAAAAAAGAACTGTCAAGTTTCATAACTCGAAAAGCAGTTAATTTGAATTGCAACAGACTTGAGTTCGAATCACTCTTGCTGTTGTTAACATGCTATGTAGTTGAGATCAAAGATACGAAACTTCGCGCTCTCTGAGAGCGCTCAAAAAGTAGTAATTTTTAATAACATTTTCCAATGATGCCAGCATGGTGAAAACAAAATATGGGCATTTTGAGTAGATTTTTAGGAATTTTGAATTTCCACATACCAAGAGGTATGCAAAAAGGTGCTACCGAATTAAGTTTTAAATTTTTCTTGATATGAAATAATAAATAATTCATAATATAAAGTCAAAATTTCCAAGATATTTTAAAATAAGGTAAAATCCTTAATGATGTGCATTTCGTAATGAAATAAAACATGGAAATTGAAATAATATGATTTTCAATAAAAATAGTTATAAATTAAAATAAATATTTGAAAATAGTATCAAGATAAAAGGCGTTTCGTTTGTATCTTGTAAGCGTTTTTTAAACCCTGTAAACCACGCAAATGCGTAAAAAAATATCATCTTCTACATATATTTCCTGCAGCTATTTTCTTAGATTTTACTATTTCATACTTTACGTATTCTTTCCCAATCGTGCGATATTTTAAGATTATCGAAATGTTCACTTATGTATCAATGATTTTCCCAAATTGTTTTGGTGCGTTCTTTGCTTTCTGGCTCCTCATTGTTTATGTATGTAATGTCAGATGAGCATCAGAGAGTTTCGTATCAAGTCATCTTTGCTGAGATGCTAAGTTGATCTTATGCAGAGCAAGTCTGAGAGTTTTGCGAAAATTTCTTAAAGGGCCAAATGAGTGAACCGTTGCAGGAATTTAGTTGTGACCTCTCAGACTTGCTCTTTTTTGGCTCCAAATTTATTTGGACAAAGTGTATTGTAAAATGAAGAAAGTTTTTATTTCTTTTATAATCGACGTCGAAATTATTATATTAGTTTCATTGTGTACCATGTGGCAACTCAGTTTCCCTCACGGATAACAAATACCTAAATCGATTAACTTTGTCGAGTAACATTCCTAAATGACATATGTTTATTTTGCGAACAAGAATCAAAAAGGAAAGGTAAGTAAATTGTGTTTAAAAAACACTTTCCTAATTTGCTAAAGATTCTGAACCATAGCTGTTAAGAATTGATTACTAATCGTAATCATTAGTAATCTGATTACTTTGTATTTGAGAGTGAAATAATTGATTACAATACGATTATCTTGTTCCCAACTAGATTACGTAATGATTACGATTACAAATAATCAAAAAATAATCACGATTACTCCAGATTACTAAAAAGAATCAAAAAGAATCAGAAAGAATCAAAATAAATAATTGATTCTTTCACAGATTCTTTTTGATTCGTTTTGATTATTTTCCTTTTGCTTTTTTTCATTTTTAAGAAAAGTTGTTTGGTATTTTACATTGAAAAGAATCAAAAATAATCAAAAAGAATCCGTGAAAGAATCAATTATTTATTTAGATTCTTTTTGATTCTTTCTGATTCTTTTCAGTAATCTAGAGTAATCGTAATTATTTTTTGATTATTTGTAATCGTAATCATTACGGAATCCCAATATTTGAAAGACACAATTAAATAATGATTACAATTCTTTTTAGAAAATAATCTAACCGATTACTAATCGTAATCATAATTTAACAGCTATGTTCTGAACAGCCTTACGCCCCGATTCTGTCTTCATGATAAATAATAAGAAAAAATATTTCAAGTGTTTTGAATTGTGAGTCAGAAATAAAATGACTTCATTTGGCTTTGACGGAAAAATAATTTTTGAGTTTTACTAACAATTGAGTGAAATCACGTCAACTGGACCCCCCATTTACCACTTGATCACAGAAATGAAATCCATGTATTTTTTTCATAAGAATATACCATGAAAAAAAGAACCCTAAAATGTTTTTTAAAAATTTTGATTTTAAAAGTATTTTTTTTTTTTAAGAAAATTTTTGGTACTTTTTGTTCAAAAATTGATTAAAAATCAACCGTTGAAGATAATGTGATGAAACTTTCAGGGTTTATTTTTAAAAGCTTATATTTTAATAAAAAGATATTAACTAAAAAAAAAATTTTATTATAACATTTTTATTTAACTTTAAAATTTTCAATCGAAAATTTAATTGACATAGTATCTACCCTCAAATTTTTTTTTCTTTTTGTTAGTTATATGCGCTATATATTTAATATTAATATTGCAAAAAAAAAATTTGGTCCAGCTTCTTGCACGCTAGAACGGCGCGCGACTAAGCAAACGCACCCACTATACAAACAAATAACAAAGTAGCAATCCACTGAATAAAAAAGGACATAAAAACGTTAAAAAAAAATTAGTTCGGATTACAGCTAATCGAGCAAGTGATTTTAAGGATTTTGTAGGATATTTCATGTGCAATCCTTGTGTGAAAAAAATGTATCGAGGCTGTAAACCTGCAATAGTTGAAAACTCTTACGAAGAACCTTTAAAAAACAATTCAATTATTGATGTGTCAGATACAGAAATAAGTGAGATCCAAGTTGATGACAGGAAAGACCCAATCTTAAAATGTGATACTGTAGATAATAAATTAAGAATTGATAACTTTAATAAAGTGCTTTTGGAGATCGGTGAACCACCAGTAAAATTGAGACGAATGTCAAGTGTTTCAGAATGCAAAAGCGCTGTTGTAAAATCTCTGAGGAAATTGAGACCAACTGATATTATATATAAAAATGTTCCAAATGAACCTCTTTTAAGCAATTTCAAGTCTGCTTTTCACAAAGCAAATACCAGATCTGAAAAAATTCAAGTGTTGACTACTCTTCCGCTGGATTGGCCAATAAAAATGATAATTTGAATTTTTTATGAATTTTCAAAGTTGGCCGAGGTCCTAACCCGCGGGGTAGCGAGAGTGCAAAAGGGCCTAAGCCCTCATTGCGCCTTATGGGGAAACCGTATTTTTGTTGATATCGCTCAAGTTTAAACAAAAACCATAAGTCTGCGACGACATCTAGGGTGTTTAGCGTTAATGAGAAGCTTCAAGTAATTATCTTACGACAGTGTTTTTTGATTGTGTTTTCCTAGGTTATGTTGTGACAGTTCAAAGTGCGATCGGTGTGTTGACGTTTATGTAAATCGTTTTGTATTGGCAATTTTTAATCAAAATTTCAAAAAACCGCAATCAAGGCGTTGTGGAGTAATCCCCACTAATCATTTTCCACTTTATTCCATTTCTCTAGATTGAAAACTAGCGGAGAAATGCCAAGACAACGAGACTCTCGTCGCGAATCGCGACGCCAGGGTCACGCGTATACGACAGCCAAGGGAAAAAACATCAGTGCGAAACAGTATCCGACTGTTGATGTGAGTGTGCAATAATAATTAAATAAAAACAGGAAATGAACAATAGCTGACGCCGGCAAAGTGAAAGGCACCTTCGGGTTAGGCCCTTTTGCACTCTCGGCACCCCTTGGGTTAGGCCCATGAGAAATTCGAAGTCTCGTAATTCCGAAACTACTGCACCGAATCGCATGAAATTTGAACCCCTAAGAAATGCTATCAAGATCTAAAAGTGATTTCACTTTCAGATCAATACACTGAAAATTCGAAAAATGCGAACGTTTTTCTCGCGCCTTGAAAATTTTTGAAATTGTGGGTTAGGCCCTTTTGCACTCTCGCCCTTCATTTATCAAGCTTGATAATTTTTCAAGAACTCACTTATTTTAACAAAAGTAAAGTGGAACCTTTGTACCAAATATGAAGAAAATCGCACCATAAATAAAGAAGTTTGGTATATTTCGATCCCTGGTCCACTTCCCGGAAAAAAAACCCCAAATTTTAACAAAAGTAGAGTGGTACATTTGTACCAAAGTTAAAGAAAATCGCCAATAAGTTTTGAATATTTCGGTCCCTGGTCCACTTCCCGGAATAATGAAAAATAGATAACGGCCGATTCTCAGACCTACTAAATACGCTCACAAATTTCATAAGAATCGTTCAAAATATTTCGGAGGAGTATGGGAACGAAAACTGTGACACGAGAATTTGATATATGTATAAGGTAAATCTCTAGAAAAGTCGTACATTAAAAATTTCTTTAAAAAAATGACTGGGAATGACTTGGGGAATGCTATAGAGTTCATCTGATCCATTTTTAAAATTATTGCCTGTCTGTTTGTCTGTTTGAACTTAAGGATCTCGGAAACTAAGGAATGGATTTTGATGAGAGTATCACTAATGGACTGCTTGAAGCTTAGAAAGGGACCTGCACTTTGTTTTATGGGAGGTATGTACCTATGAAATTTGTTTTCTTACATAATTTTATATTAAGAAAAATTCACTTTGTCAAAAAAAAACCTAAGCTTGCCTCTCTAAAATTTTTGTTCACTTTTTTTCAATTTCAGCTAAATCAAAAATCAATTGCATAGGTACACTGCCATCCTATGGGTATCAGCATATCTATACTATTATATAAAATTCAAACTCGAAATTGTGTTAAAGCTAAACAGCCGATCCACTGGCCCGATTTTTTTCTTTCAAATTTTAATATATGTATCATAATCTAGCCAGAATGGGACCATAGATACTTTTTTTTAAATAAAAATTTTATTAAAAACTTTATTAATTCAAATGAATTTTGTATGAAAACCCATCTTTGCTTGGACGCTTTAACATTTAGTCGTTTGTGCTAAGAGAGCATCAACAGACCACTCTTTACTTACTCTATTTTTGTACTCAGCTAGCACAGCTACAAAAATATGAGCGCCACCGCATAACAATGCATGTGAATGTAGGGTGGCACACATATTCACACAAACAAGCTCAACACAATTACTGCGTGTTACTCAATTCGACTATATGCACGCAATTTGAGTGTTTTTATTGTAGCTATGTACGATTCCTTAAGTTCGCTGCAAGCAGTGAGAGTAAAAAAAGCTACAATTAAAACACTCAATACATCCAGTAACTCAAAATTGATGTATGAGTATTTCGCGCATTTACCCAAAAATGGTTGAAGGCAGGGTTGGGAAATGACATTTCATGAATTGTACTAAATCCACTCAAAAATCGTACTTTTTTCGTTCAAATTGTACTAAATTTTTTTTTGTATGGATTCGCATATATTGCCCTATTACTCATTTACTTCTTTTTTTTTTAGTACTGAAATAAAAATACATTTGAAATAGGTTTTTCTTTTTATTTTTCTTAGTTCAATAAGAGTTTTTGAAAAACATAAATATTCTTTCCTCATACATGAAACCCATTACACAGCTCTACAAAAAAAAAAAATTGTGTTGCCCTGGGTATTTTCGCAAATTCGTATGCCGTCGGGTAGCCAAATAAAGACTGCGTTCAAGGAATTCCTCGATGTCCTCTAGTTTTCAAAATAGGGTTAAAAAACCCCTTTTCCATAGGTCATGTTGATGTTGGTGTCGTTGAGGTGGGACTCCACTGCTTCAATTACGTATACTAGTTGTTAATGTATCTTGATAACTGTAAGAGATATTGACAAAATACTGTAAAAAAAAAAAATTTTATAAAAAAATGTAACTTTCAGTAATATTTTTCTCTAGTATTTTGTTGACCAGTGTAAAAATAAACTATTTTGAAACGATCTCTAATTATTTCTCTGTCCAACAGAGTATAATTTGTTAATATCCAATCACGTGTTCCTAGGATATTCTAGTTTAATCAAAAAACGGGAAAATATGCATACCAAAAGTGCTTAGTAATGTGATGTCCATATGACACTAAACTTTTTCCTTGTATATTTATTGCAATTTGTCTTGTGTTTGTTATGGAAAAACTAAAGTCACAAAACCAATTTCCAAAAAAAAAGGAAAAAATTAGATAAATACGGATATATACATACTACAAAAACCGAAAAGTTTTATTCAAAATCAGCCAATAACAACTTTTATTTGTATAAATTTATTATAGTTGGTAAATTTAAATCTTCATTTCATTTTACATTATAAACATGGGAAAAGAAGAAACCAAATAACATATATGTACATTAAGGTGCCTCGCCAAAAAAAGTTGCACTGTTTCCACCGGAATTTGAAAATTCACTCTTTTCTAAGGACTCCCCCAAAATATTTCGAAAAAAAAATTTAGATTTACCGGAGCTAAACCGCGTTAAAAAATCGCTAAAAATATCGTTTTTATGTATAAAAGGAGTATGAAAAAATATTTTTTAATAAAAAGCATCTGAGATGATAGAGTGCAAAAGGTAAGCATAAAAAAGTTTAAAAATTTTATTAATACTATTATTGTATACCTGTGTGCTAATATGCGCAATGTTTAAAATTGGACCAAAAAGGGTTAAATTTTGCAGAAATGGCAACGTCTCGAAAATTCCTTTCAAATGATAGCCTAATCGTCCAAATCAGTCAATAATTGGCTGAGTTAATAAAGTTTTCCACAAACCTAGCACTCGAAATATGACCAAAACCTGCATCATACATCTCAATATTTGGATTGCGTTGATAAAATTTTCAAACATTTTTATGCTTACCTTTTGTACTTCAGCTAATTCATCATCTCAGGTGCTTTTTATTAAAAAATATTGTTGCATACTCCTTTTATACATAAAAAACGATATTTTTAGCGTTTTTTTAAGGCGGTTTAGCTCCGGTAAATCTTAATATTTTTTCGAAATATTTTGACCAGGGTCTTAAAATACATTGAAGTTTATAATTCCGATGGAAACAGGGTGCCCATTTTTATTTGTAGGGGGGGGAGTTTCACTGTATAGAACACATATGTATATATAATACTTCTATATTGCGCCTATCCTATGTTCACAATGTGCAAAAATTCATACCAACATTATTTGTATGAAACGGTTTAAATGCAAGTTCTGCGCATGCGCCAGCTGAGTGAACTGCAGCAGCGCGTTGAAAAAATAATATCAAAGGGAATCACGGGGGTCGTTATTCCCTTTGCACATATTGGGCATAAAAGTTATAAAATCACAGTTTAGTTGATTAAACAATGAAAAGGCCAACCAATAGAATAAAATCTTGATGGATTTAATATTTTTACTTTTCAACTTGTACTATTCACATAAATGCTAGAAAAAACAATAAATGTATATTTTTTAAGTTGAATTGAATTCATTTTACATATTATTTCATAATTATAGACCGATATCTAAGCTGTCAACGTGTTCCAAACTTTTCGAGAAAGTAGTCAAAGCCCAGATTGAATTTGTTGTTAAAAGAATAATTGATCCATGCCAACATGTATTCGTTAGTGGGCGCTCAACTGTCACTAACCTTGCTGTGTTCTCTCAATTCTGTGTTTCTGCATTTAAGGATGGACGTCAAGTTGACTCTATTTACACTGATTTCTCTAAGGCATTTGACACAGTGTCGCACAAAATACTTCTCCGGAAGCTCCAAAATTTAGGTTTTCACTCAACCTTTCTGTTATGGCTGAAATCTTACTTGACAAATAGGATATTGTTTGTCGAAATCGAGAGTGTAAAGTCTTATAATTTCTTAGCAACCTCGGGTGTGCCGCAAGGTAGTATCCTGGGTCCAATATTATTCATAATTTTTATAAATGATGTTAGTCTATATCTAAAACACTCGAATTTTTTACTTTATGCAGATGATCTTAAACTCTTTCGTAGGATAACCTGTGCATCCGATATATCGCTCTTGCAGGAAGACTTGAACGCACTTAATGACTGGGCATCTCTGAATAAACTGTTTCTCAATATCAATAAATGTTGTCATATGACTTTTTCTAAATCTTCGAATGCGCTTGAGTCATCATACTCGATCTCAAATGTATCTCTTTCATCTGTTACTGAATTTCGTGATCTTGGCGTTGTTTTTGACTCCTCTTATACTTTCGTTAATCACGTTAATCATCTGATCCCAAAAGCCTATGCTAACCTAGCCTTCTTGCTTAGGTATGCTTCGCTCTCACAATACTTTTTATACCGAATTTCGTAGAGCTAATTATCTTAGTTTTGCTCCACTTATTAGAGGGTTCGAAGAATTCAATCGGATTTCTAGAAATCTTGATCTCGATTTTTCATCGCCGAGACTTTATATTTGTAACTAGTTTTAAGTATAATTGTAATCTAGTCAGTAAGGTTTTGAACCATTGGACTTAATAAAGACATGAAATGAAAAAAAGTACTAACAGATATTCACCCTGCAAGAAGGCTAGCAGGTATATATCATGTGATATAGCTGCCAGGCCTACCCCAGCTCTCAATGAAACTTTCTATCAGTTTATTAAAGGCGAATTGACAATCCTACCCCAAAACCATGTGTACATGTGAACTTTGGTCTCTCTTTTACTATTGCTCAGCCACTCACTCTAGTTCATTTGCAATGCGAATGTGTTAGTGTAAACACATTTTCTTTATGCGTATTCGTGCATGGGGTAGACAGGTTTTGCTGGGCACTTTATAGACTGGATATCTGGATATCTCCATGTATGAGTTCGCTTAAAACCTTTAGCCTCTGCTTTGCAAAAGTAACAATCATCATGATCGTTAGGCTCCATCCAGATCATAGGAATTCCAAAGTCCAATCCAGAGCGGTGTCCTTTTTTCCAGAACCGTATAGACTCAACACAGAACTTACAAACTTTATGCGGAACCCATGATTTATCTAGTTTGTCCATTTTAAACCCGAAATACTCAGCATAGATCTCCTTGACAAATTCTGTGATGTTTCTTTTTTGTTTATTAGTTATAAAAACACCGCAAATATAACAAAAGCTATCATTGCTGTGTTTACAATTTTTCCGTGGCGAACTCATATTTAAGAAACCAAAAACCAACATATGAGATTAAATATTAAGTAAAAGTTCACGCATGCTAACACTCTATTTTTTTTTAATAAATTCAAGGAGTTTGTTTGAATAAAACTTTTTCCGTTTCGTACATACATACATATCAGAGCTGAGTAGTAATCATTACTTTAGGAATTAAATTACTCTCAATTCCCAATTACATGTAATGGGAAAAGTAATCAATTCCTTTGCCCCACACAAAAGGAATTCATTACATTTCAATTCCTCAAAAAAAAAAATGCCAAATGTAATTTCCTCATTTTGAGGCTCAAGTACAAAAAAAATTTTGTTTGGAATTGAAAAAAAATACTTTGCGCAAATGTAATTTCTTCTCAAATACTTTCAAAAGGAATTGAAAATGTAATTGAAATTTTTCCAATTAAATTACAAGGAATCCCAAATGTAATTTCAAATTTCCCATTCCTTTAAGGAATTGCAAAAGTTTTTGAAAAACTGATAAATGTTTATTGCTTATTAAATTTGTTAGCTATTAAAACTGTGGTTGTGTATAGACATGCTGTACAAAATAGTTAATCTTAGTGGTGTTGTCTTTAACTATGCAGTTGAAATGATGATTGATGTCATACAGGGAGTGTTTTGTGATAGGTTAGATTGACACTAGTCTTCCTGGGAAGCGCGCTCTCTATTTCATCTCTCTTGAATTTGGAAGGTTGATCTTCGACCAAAAGATAATAATAATATAATAATTTTTAAATATTTAGTATTTTAGTTTCTTGGTGGAGGTGGACATAAGCACAGCTAGAAGATACCCGTAACAACTTTTAGTCCTCCAGGTGGTGTCATTTTCATACGGCGACCACATAAATGGAGGGTCCCCTCCAGAGTGTATTTCTAGCATGAAGGGCTTGTCAGTAAATATTCATCTATATTGCAGGCGCCTTTCGGAGTGGACAATGGACTGTATGTTCCCCAAATTTGTAGCTGGAGCTTTGTTGTAGACGACCAATGTTTGGCAGCGGTCTCCTTCCATTGGAAGTTGTTAGGTATTGAAGCCGTCAAGCAAAAAATATAAAAATATCATGGCGTGGTCAGCACTTATTTGCTTTATATCTTTTGTCATAGGACTTCCTGTCCTCGTATTTCTTCCGGTCCATCAGCGCAAGAACGCGGATAAATCATATATTGAAGAGACTGCCTTATCGGAGATTGGCGGAAAATTACAAGTTAAGCTCTCTCCCGATGAATAAAGGTCACGTTCATTTCAGATTTTTGTTTTTTTTTTATGAAAACATATGGAAAAAATTACTCTTTGCGAGAGCAGCATTCGCTTCTCACTCTTCGCCTATTCTAAACGATGTTCGAAAAAGCGGAAAGCGGTTTGGCGAGTAAAGTAGGTATCATAAATGAAAAGAAAGGGGAGAATACACAACAGTTTTTCGGGAGATATTTCACCAGCCAATTTACAGTGAACGCTGAACAAAATGTAAGAAAATTTATCTTTTAATAATTAAAAACGACTAATACACAATAATATCGTATTGTTTTTGGATTTGTAGGGCGAAAAGTATAAATAATCGGCAAATAGACACTTTAATAAGCTTTATTCAAAGGCATCTGGAAAACTCTGCGTCTTCCTTAAAGGTTGTTGCCAAAATGAGGAGGAGGTAAATTCGGCCGGACCACCAGTAGAATGTATTGTGGAATCGAAAAAGGCACCATCTTATTTATAACACATGTTTCAGATGGGCTTCTTTAGTGAAAGCGCAAACAGTTTTTAGGCTTGTTGTGTGTATGCTTTTAAAATGTCCAACAAATATTTGTATGCGGCTTTATTTATCCAATAGTTTTAAATACATTTGCAAAACAATTGAATCAATAAAATTGACTAAAACGAGTTTTGTTAGCTCTTCCATTAATCCCGCAACTAAAGTGGGCTCGTATCATCACGCAACCTTCTTGTTTTAGACCTCTGTTACAATCCAGTGCTACAGAATCTTTCGTGTATACACATGCGTCCATTCGAAAGGCAATACTATGCATTTTCATTCTTAATTTATCTAATTTAACAACTTTTTATCACAAATTTTAATATTTTGCACAAAAAGTTGTACCAAAATCAAGCGTGAAATGGCAGCACAGCTGATTTCGAAAATTGGAAATTCCTCTTCACCAATTTGTCTGTTCACTAGTGAAAGAGAATTGGCGGAAATTTTCCTTGCGAATAAAAATTTACGCAAGGAAAGAAATCCGAGCGGATATTTAGAATCGGGCTGATAAAGTGCAAATGGGATATTATCCGGATAAACGAATAACACCATAGCAATGATAATATTTTTTGATTCATATTGGAACGAATTTCCGTCGTCCCTTGTCAATTTTGGTTTTGTAGCAAACCGGTTTCGTCGATGCGACATCTTCAATGCTTTATTTCGTTCTCTTATATAATATTTTTTCTTTAAATAAGTCAAATAGTACTTTTAATACTCGAATTGTTTTATAGTAGGTAGAGTTTTTGCATCCAAAGGAAGAGTAGTTGGGTTCGATACATGCTGCAGGCATGTAGTTATAAACATGTATTTCCGTCACTTATGGGTAAGTATGCAGGTAGATTTTCAAAATTATAAGACACAGAAAATTTTAAAATCCTACATCTAAAGCAGGTAGTATTTTCTTTTCCCGGCTTCGTATAAAAAGGAACCTTTCTGTCTAGGTAAGATTTGATTTTTACAATTTTATTCTGAGTATAAATATTTATATCCGAGTATAAATATGTGTTAATGCGCCTTAACACTTCATTACATCTGCAAGGCTCGCCGGAGAAAGTTCAGTTCATAAGTTAAATTTCAAAACCGTGATTTATTAAAAAAAATAAAATGAGTAAAAGGACGCGAGAATTTGAGTGTAATAACGATCCAGATATGTTCTGTTTCATGTGTGGCCAATATACTATCATAAGGCGACGACGAGTGTTCTCAGATCATTTCAAAACTTTGTACTCCAAGTATTTTAACATTGCGCCTAAAAATGGTGAAAAACCATGGACACCGTACACTTTGTGTACATCGTGTCGAGTAGAATTGATTCAGTCGGAATCAGGACAACAAATAAAATTTGATACACCAATGATATGGAGAGAACCTACTTGCCATCCAATAGAGTGTTATATTTGTCAAACAAAAGTACTTGGGGTTGGAAGATCAAGAAGAGTAACCTATGCCAGCGTACTTACAGTGACATTACCAACATTCAACGGCAGTTGCGGATCCAGTTCCATTGTCAACGGTAATATCTGAGTGCGGGGAATCAAGTTGTACTGAATTTCGCATGGGAAACGAGAGAAACGTTCTGTCACAAGCACAACTTAATGATTAGATAAGAGATTTGGAACTATCCAAGGAAAAGGCTTGCACTTCTCGTATGCAACAATTTAAATTTGTGTCATCCGATGTTAAGGTGATATATTGTAGAACTCGTCACGAACCATTTTCCAAACACTATACCAAGAAAGACAGTATATGCTACTGCAACGACATTCCTGGTTTATTCAAAGAGTTTGGTCAAACATATGATTCAAAAGAGTGGCGATTGTTCATAGACAGCAATAAACTGAGTTCAAAGGCTGTATTATTGCAAATTGGATAACAGAAAGCCTTCTTTCCCGATCGCGTATGCAGTAAATACAAAGGAAACCTACGAGGAAATGCAAAAACTACTCAAATTTATCAAATATGAAGAGCATGATTGCAAAATATGTTTTGATCTCAAAGTCAATGCTATGCGGTCTACAAAGTGGCTACACCAAACACTGCTGCTTCCTCTGCAAGTGGGATAGCCGAGCTCGTAAGGACCACTACGTCAGAAAGGATTGGTCGGAAAGAGTCAAGTTTACCGTTGGTGTGGATAACATCAAATACACCCCTCTTGTCAAGAAAGAGAAAATCATACTTCCACCCTTACTCATCAAGCTTGGTCTCATTAAAAACTCTGTTAAGGCTTTGGACAAAGAAGGCGAAGCATTCGACTATTTGAAAACAAGTTTTCAAGGTATTTCTCAAGCCAAGATAAAGGAAGGAATGTTTGTTGGACCACAAATAAAAAAGTTGATCAACAATAATCAATTCAAAGGACTACTCTCATCAGTTGAGCGTGGGAATCCTTTGAAAAGGTCGTTGCTTCTTTTCCGGGTAGACACAAAAGCCCTAACTACGAGCAGTAGCGCGATTCACTAACTTTTTTAACCACATTTTCTGACGGTGACTACCTTATCACATAATTTTAACAGCTTTGCTATTCACTAACTTTTATCACGTTTTTTATCACGGAATACGATAAAACATAATCAGCTGTTATTGTTGTCGTCTTGAAATGTGATAATTTAACGCGGTTTCATTTGGTGTGGTTAATATATTATTAACGCTTGTTTACTTAAATATTAAAGAGTTTTAACTTAAAAAGTGGAATAAATATGGCATTTGAGTTCGTGGCATATAATTTGTCCCAAAATACAGCTGCGCATTGCATACAAGTAGATCGGCGTTTGCTCAGGGAAATGGACAATCCCTTCGAGCTTGCGCCATGTGAGTTCCGGAAGTTGTACCGGGTTAGTCCCGCAATAGCGACAGGCGTTGCAGAACGCCTAGATGATTGCATAAGAGGCCAAGGGGTTACAGCAATTTCGTCAGAAAAACAGGTAGATATGTAATTGTTTACAGAATTTATGCGTTTTCTTCAAATATTTTTTTCCCTTAAAGGTGCTGTGTACACTCCGGTTCTATGCCACAGGATGCTACCAAAGGCCTGTAGGGGAACAGTGGGGCATATCAATGAGCCAATCCTCTATAAGCCGGTGCATCCATCGAGTAACTGATGCCATAAATAGCCAAATGTTTTTTGATGAAATTAAATTTCCTATGACTCAGGTTGAAAGTCAAGCTGCAAAAGAAGTTTTTGCTTCGGCGCCTGCACCATTTGTGGGGGGCACGATAGGGGCGATTGATTGCACCCACATATCCATTTTGGCTCCGAAAGTGCACGAGGAAGCCTATGTAAATCATCATGGATATCACTCCATAAATGTTCAAATGGTAACTTTATCACAAAAAAAAAGCTAGTGTATTCATATACTATATTATTTGTAAACTTTTTTGCAGATATGTGATCCAAATTTGAAAATATTAAATATTAATGCAAAGTTTCCAGGAGCACGTCATGATGCCTACATATGGAGCTCCTGTGCAGTGCGGCGAGTCATGCAGAGAGCCCATTCAAATGGATGCAGGAATACATTTCTGATAGGTATTTCTTTTGATAGTCCAGGCGACAGGGTTTATCTAACTTCAATAGGTTTTTTTGGTTTATCTAACTTTCCTACTAGTGAACATAAAAGGGTAGAAAATAATCCAAAAACATGCATATGCATTTTTTGATTTGTTTCTGTAGTGGTAACATTTATCAAAAAATTTTCCTCCACAATTTGTTGCCGAGGTGATTCTCCATCATCGTGAAGCAATTGAACAGCTGTTTAATTTTTTTTCTGCTTTTTTCTGTTTTTTATTGATTTTCAGATGTCAAATTGTTGTCAAAGCCAACAGCCATTTTGATTCCAAACATTCAAAGTCGTGCAAAAACTTAATTTGGATTTGTTTTGAAAGTTTCTCCAAATTTTATGTAAAATTAGCAAAAAAATAAGTAAGAAACAGAAATTGGACGCACACCAATTAAAAGTAAAACTTTTTTCTTTTGAAATTTTTTCATTTTGAAATTTTTTCTGTTTTGCTTGTGTTTATTTGTAAACAAACCAAACCGATTTGATAGCCATTTGACATCTGAAACAAATTTCAACAACAATAGCAAACACACCAAGCTTCTGACGACGCAACCTGTATTTATAAACCTTGTTCTCCATCAAAAGTGTGTTAACAGTTTTTCTTGTAAATGCTATAGTTTTGAAGCTATAATCAAGACTATAAAGTTACTTTAAAATATATTTTATTTTATAAAATAAAACTTCACAGGAGATTCCGGATACCCTTTAGAGCCGTGGCTTATGACGCCATTACCGAGTCAACCCGAAGGTTCTCCCAAATTTAAATACAACGAGGCGTTATGCAAAGCGAGAAATCCTATAGAAAGATTGTTTGGGGTCCTGAAAGGAACTTGCCGCTGCTTGTCACAACAAAGGGTTCTTTTATATGAACCCGGTTTCGCTGGTAAGGTTGTTAACGCGTGTGCTACCTTGCACAATATTCGTTTGGGTGACCAGGCAAACGAGGTTGATAACCTCAACGTAGTCTTGGACACACAGACAGATGATAGCTCTGATAGCTCAAGTTCAGTGTCTTCAGCTGGAAAACGTGTCCAAGATAGACTAATAAACAATTTTTTCTCTTAAATACGTGGACGTAGATAAAGTAATACCAATTAGACTAAGGCTAGAAGATTCAATCGATCGAATAATAAATAAAAAAGACTACAAAAAATTCAAGTTTGTTTTAATTCATTTATTACGTACTAAAAAAAATCCATTTGTTAAATAAATTAAATCTAAAAGTAAAATAAAAAAACCATTCAGTAAAAACAATTCATTTTAAAGTATACTATAATACATAAACTAAGCAAAAATTAAAATAGTATGATTATGCTCAAGTTTTGCATTGTGCCACAAAAGAATTCGTACGGTAAAGTTTTTTCCCAAATCATGTATAGAATAAAATAAAATACATACTTAGATAAAATAAAATACATACTTAGATAAAATAAAATACCTACTTGAATGAAATAAAATTATACGTATACAAACATTATGATAGTGAAGAAACTTGACCGTACGAATGCTTTTGTGGTACAATGCAAATCTTAAACATAATCTTACTATTTTAATTTTTGATATAACTAATTCCGGATTGCCTGGACCAGTTCCTCCAAAATGTTTCCCAAGCGCACAATGGCATCCGTCTGCTTGGACTGGTTTTCGGCTAGGATCTGTTAACAAAAGAGAAAATATTAAATGAATGTTTAATTTGTTTTGAATAATTTGTTTACCCTCATGGTTTCTGCTTGCTTTTCTGCGATGTCCAAAAACCTTTTCCGGTCATCGTCGCAACACCCGTTTTCACACCTCCTCTTCGTGCCCCTGCGAGGTGTTGCTGATGCTGCCCTAGATGTAGCTGCTCTGGGTGTTGCTGCCCTAGTAGTAGCTGCTCTGGGTGTTGCTGCAGCAGGTGTTGGTGTTGCTGGTGGAGGTGTCAGCGGGATAACAATTGTCCCGTTGGATCCGGACCAGGGGATTTCATCATCCTCCTCCACTACCAATTGGAATTCCTAGAAATAGACGTTAATAAAACAATGAGGATGAAATAATGCATATGACAAATTAACTATAATAATTTCACCGTACCTCTTCCCTTGGGATACTGTCGGCGCAGATATCTGCACCCTCCACGTATGTATCCCCAATCAAATCCACTATTCTCAGCTCCAGCTCCGTTAAAGGCGGCAAAGATATGGGCCTATTCCCAGTTAGGGCCCTCTGGTTGTTCAGGTCCCGAACGTGGTTGCTTGTCCGCCGTTTCAAATCGCGCCATACCTAGTCGCGAATTGGTAAAATATAGATATGTTAAAATCGAAGTTAATTGTTTCGGGGAAAACAATAACAACAAGAGTTATCGAGGGTCAGAGTTAAGAGTTGGAGCTATTCTGCATTTGCTACGGTAATTGTTTCGTTTATAAGGCAAGTTCTAAAACGCGTAAAAAATATCAGCAGCTACCAAACGTTATTGGCCTGGGTAATTTTTTGGCCAATAACTTTTCACACAAAGAAAAAATCCAAAATCCGCTTTCGGATCATTGATACCTAGGTCAAAACGCGACTTTTGATACCTCCCCGAATATTTTTGGATGTGTTTTGGCAGTTGCTCCTGAACGAGACAATCACCAAATAGAAATGCGTTTTTTATTAAATAACGACTTACCGTATTCCATTGCTCAACTGTCTTTGATGCGCCACCAACTGTGTTGAGCTTCTCTGCCATCTCCCTCCACTTTTTCTGGTATTCCAACTTTCCATGGAGGCGCTGGAATCTCCCAGAAGCTAATCCCTCCGTTTCGGAAAGGATGTCCACCATCACCATTAGCTGCTCTGCTGATGCCCGACTCCTTTTTCCTAATGTTTTGCTGCTAGAGGCCATTTGTTTTTAATAATAAATTTCCAAATATCTCACTTCTAATGTTAAACAATTTGCATCTATATTGTTTTTGTTCAATTCCTCTTTGTGCTTTTCGCATATTTTGACATTGATAAATCCTTAACTAACATGTTTAAAACGAAGTTAGTGAATCGCATATGTGACAATGCAAACCATTTGTGATAAGGTTAAAATTGTCGTTTGTGGAAGTGATAAAAGTTAGTGAATCGCGCTACAGGTAGTGAACGTCTTAATCAATAATTATGCAAAAATAAAGGCTTATTAAAATTAATTTCCCAAAATTGTATAACTTGTTTACCTAACTAATATTTTCTTTCCAGGCGTAAATATGCCTTTAAAATTGCTTTTTCTGCACTCACATTTGAGCTTTTTTCCGGCAAATCTTGGCGACGAAAGTGACGAGCATGGCGAAAGGTTTCACCAGCAAATGAAACTAATTAAGAACCGATATCAAGGGTTCTGGAACGTCGCAATGATGGGCGATTTCTGCTGGTAAAGATAAAGATTGTTAGAATATAGTATACACATAAATAAATTTAAAAAAAGTTAAAAATATGGGTAATCCTACTAATATTATAAATGTGAATGTAGCGATGTTTGGATGTTTGGATGTTTGGATGTTTGGATGTCCAGACGTTTGCTTTTGTTCCCTAAAAACGTGAGAATGGCTGGACGGATTTTGTTGAAATTTGGCACGCCTACAGGTTATAGTCTGGAAGGAGCTATAGGCTATTTTTTTTTTTAATTTTGGCGGTTCCGACCCTGCTAGGGACCGTTCCTTTTCGAAATTTTTTTTATTCCATATAACTCTAAGTATATTGAACCTATACTTATGATATTTCGCATATAGGTATAGAAATATCGTACAATATGGGTATCAAACGAAAGGGGAGGGCCCCAGGTTTCATTTTGGCTTCGACATATTTCGATAAATTGATCGATAACTAAGTTATCGGTCAAAATTCGATTGCCGAAAAAACTTAATATTAACCTACAATATGGGTATCAAACGAAAGGAGATGGCCCCAGGCTTCATTTGGGCTTCGATATATTTCGATAAATTTATCGATAACTGAGTTATCGGTGAAAATGTTATTGCACAAAAACCTTAAAATTGCCCTACAATATGGGTATCAAACGAAAGGGGATGGCCCCAGGTTTTATTTGGGCTTCGATATATTTCGATAAATTTATCGATAACTGAGCTATCGGTGAAAATGTTATTGCACAAAAACCTTAAAATTGCCCTACAATATGGGTATCAAACGAAAGGGGAGGGCCCCAGGTTTCATTTTGGCTTCGATATATTTCGCTAAATTGGTCGATAACTAAGTTATCGGTCAAAATTCGATTGCCCAAAAACCTTAATATTACCCTACAATATGGGTATAAAACGAAAGGGGATGGCGCCAGGTTTCATTTGGGCTTCGATTTATTTCGATAAATTTATCTATAACTGAGTTATCGATGAAAATGTTATTGCACAAAAACCTTAAAATTGCCCTACAATATGGGTATCAAACGAAAGGGGATAGCTCCAGGTTACATTTGGACTTCGATATATTTCGATAAATTTATCGATAACTGAGTTATCGGTGATTGCCCAAAAAACTTAACATTACCCTATAATATGGGTATCAAACGAAAGGGAGGGCCCCAGGTTTCATTTTGGCTTCGATATATTTCGCTAAATTGGTCGATAACTAAGTTATCGGTCAAAATTCGATTGCCCAAAAACCTTAATATTACCCTACAATATGGGTATAAAACGAAAGGGGATGGCGCCAGGTTTCATTTGGGCTTCGATTTATTTCGATAAATTTATCTATAACTGAGTTATCGATGAAAATGTTATTGCACAAAAACCTTAAAATTGCCCTACAATATGGGTATCAAACGAAAGGGGATAGCTCCAGGTTACATTTGGACTTCGATATATTTCGATAAATTTATCGATAACTGAGTTATCGGTGATTGCCCAAAAAACTTAATATTACCCTACAATATGGGTATCAAACGAAAGGGGATGGCGCCAGGTTTCATTTGGGCTTCGATATATTTCGATAAATTGATCGATAACTGAGTCATCTGTCAAAATGCGATTGCCCGAAAACCTCTATATTACCCTACAATATGGGTATCAAACGAAAGGGAGGGCCCCAGGTTTCATTTTGGCTTCGATATATTTCGATAAATTGATCGATAACTAAGTTATCGGTCAAAATTCGATTGCCCAAAAAACTTAATATTAACTAATTATGGGTATCAAACGAAAGGGGATGGCCCCAGGTTTTATTTGGGCTTCGATATATTTCGATAAATTTATCGATAACTGAGCTATCGGTGAAAATGTTATTGCACAAAAACCTTAAAATTGCCCTACAATATGGGTATCAAACGAAAGGGGAGGGCCCCAGGTTTCATTTGGACTTCGATATATTTCGCTAAATTGGTCGATAACTAAGTTATCGGTCAAAATTCGATTGCCCAAAAACCTTAATATTACCCTACAATATGGGTATCAAACGAAAGGAGATGGCCCCAGGTTTCATTTGGGCTTCGATATATTTCGATAAATTTATCGATAATTGAGTTATCGGTGAAAATGTTATTGCACAAAAACCTTAAAATTGCCCTACAATATGGGTATCAAACGAAAGGGGATGGCCCCAGGTTTCATTTTGGCTTCGATATATTTCGATAAATTGATCGATAACTGAGTTATCGGTGAAAATTATTGCCCAAAAACCTTAAAATTGCCCTACAATATGGGCATCAAACGAAAGGGGAAGGTCCCAGGTTTCATTTGTACTTCAATATATTTCGATAAATTGATGGATAACTGAGTCATCGGTCAAAATGTGATTGCCCGAAAACCTCTATTTTACCCTACAATATGGGTATCAAACGAAAGGAGATAGCTCCAGGTTTCATTTGGATTTCGATATATTTCGATAAATTTATCGATAACTGAGTTATCGGTGATTGCCCAAAAAACTTAACATTACTCTATAATATGGGTATAAAACGAAAGGAGAAGGCAGCAGGTTTCATTTGAACTACGATAGGTTTCGATAAATTGATCGATAACTGAGTTATCGGTGAAAATGTGATTGCCCAAAAACCTTAAACTTGACCTACAATATGGGTATCAAACGAAAGGAGATAGCTTCAGGTTTTATTTGGACTTCGATATATTTCGATAAAATTATCGATAACTGAGTTATCGGTGATTGCCCAAAAAACTTAACATTACTCTATAATATGGGTATAAAACGAAAGGAGAAGGCCGCAGGTTTCATTTGGACTTCGATAGGTTTCTGTAAATTGATCGATAACTGAGTTATCGGTGAAAATGTGATTGCCCAAAAACCTTAAACTTGCCCTACAATATGGGTATCAAACGAAAGGGGAAGGCCCCAGGTTTCATTTGTACTTCGACATATTTCGATAAATTTATCTATAACTGAGTTATCGGTAAAAATGCGATTTCAGAAAAACCTTAATATTACCCTACAATATTGTATCAAATCAACATTTGAAGTTGAATTCATCCTGGCACAATTTGTCAAAATTGAATTCTTGAAAGGCCCCCTAACGTTACAAACGAATACCGCAAAAGAAAATTTTTGAAAACCGGTTTTCAATACTCTTTTTTCATAATTTTCAAAATATTCGAATTTGGTAAATTCTTCAGTAGGCAATAATATCCTACTCCTACTAATATTATAAATGTGAATGTAGCGATGTTTGGATGTTTGGATGTTTGGATGTTTGGATGTCCAGACGTTTGCTTTTGTTCCCTAAAAACGTGAGAATGGCTGGACGGATTTTGTTGAAATTTGGCACGCCTACAGGTTATAGTCTGGAAGGAGCTATAGGCTATTTTTTTTTTTAATTTTGGGGGTTCCGACCCTGCTAGGGACCGTTCCTTTTCGAAATTTTTTTTATTCCATATAACTCTAAGTATATTGAACCTATACTTATGATATTTCGCATATAGGTATAGAAATATCGTACAATATGGGTATCAAACGAAAGGGGAGGGCCCCAGGTTTCATTTTGGCTTCGACATATTTCGATAAATTGATCGATAACTAAGTTATCGGTCAAAATTCGATTGCCGAAAAAACTTAATATTAACCTACAATATGGGTATCAAACGAAAGGAGATGGCCCCAGGTTTCATTTGGGCTTCGATATATTTCGATAAATTTATCGATAACTGAGTTATCGGTGAAAATGTTATTGCACAAAAACCTTAAAATTGCCCTACAATATGGGTATCAAACGAAAGGGGATGGCCCCAGGTTTTATTTGGGCTTCGATATATTTCGATAAATTTATCGATAACTGAGCTATCGGTGAAAATGTTATTGCACAAAAACCTTAAAATTGCCCTACAATATGGGTATCAAACGAAAGGGGAGGGCCCCAGGTTTCATTTTGGCTTCGATATATTTCGCTAAATTGGTCGATAACTAAGTTATCGGTCAAAATTCGATTGCCCAAAAACCTTAATATTACCCTACAATATGGGTATAAAACGAAAGGGGATGGCGCCAGGTTTCATTTGGGCTTCGATTTATTTCGATAAATTTATCTATAACTGAGTTATCGATGAAAATGTTATTGCACAAAAACCTTAAAATTGCCCTACAATATGGGTATCAAACGAAAGGGGATAGCTCCAGGTTACATTTGGACTTCGATATATTTCGATAAATTTATCGATAACTGAGTTATCGGTGATTGCCCAAAAAACTTAACATTACCCTATAATATGGGTATCAAACGAAAGGGAGGGCCCCAGGTTTCATTTTGGCTTCGATATATTTCGCTAAATTGGTCGATAACTAAGTTATCGGTCAAAATTCGATTGCCCAAAAACCTTAATATTACCCTACAATATGGGTATAAAACGAAAGGGGATGGCGCCAGGTTTCATTTGGGCTTCGATTTATTTCGATAAATTTATCTATAACTGAGTTATCGATGAAAATGTTATTGCACAAAAACCTTAAAATTGCCCTACAATATGGGTATCAAACGAAAGGGGATAGCTCCAGGTTACATTTGGACTTCGATATATTTCGATAAATTTATCGATAACTGAGTTATCGGTGATTGCCCAAAAAACTTAATATTACCCTACAATATGGGTATCAAACGAAAGGGGATGGCGCCAGGTTTCATTTGGGCTTCGATATATTTCGATAAATTGATCGATAACTGAGTCATCTGTCAAAATGCGATTGCCCGAAAACCTCTATATTACCCTACAATATGGGTATCAAACGAAAGGGAGGGCCCCAGGTTTCATTTTGGCTTCGATATATTTCGATAAATTGATCGATAACTAAGTTATCGGTCAAAATTCGATTGCCCAAAAAACTTAATATTAACTAATTATGGGTATCAAACGAAAGGGGATGGCCCCAGGTTTTATTTGGGCTTCGATATATTTCGATAAATTTATCGATAACTGAGCTATCGGTGAAAATGTTATTGCACAAAAACCTTAAAATTGCCCTACAATATGGGTATCAAACGAAAGGGGAGGGCCCCAGGTTTCATTTGGACTTCGATATATTTCGCTAAATTGGTCGATAACTAAGTTATCGGTCAAAATTCGATTGCCCAAAAACCTTAATATTACCCTACAATATGGGTATCAAACGAAAGGAGATGGCCCCAGGTTTCATTTGGGCTTCGATATATTTCGATAAATTTATCGATAACTGAGTTATCGGTGAAAATGTTATTGCACAAAAACCTTAAAATTGCCCTACAATATGGGTATCAAACGAAAGGGGATGGCCCCAGGTTTCATTTGGGCTTCGATATATTTCGATAAATTTATCGATAACTGAGCTATCGGCGAAAATGTTATTGCACAAAAACCTTAAAATTGCCCTACAATATGGGTATCAAACGAAAGAAGATAGCTCCAGGTTTAATTTGGACTTCGATATATTTCGATAAATTTATCGATAACTAAGTTATCGGTGAAAATGTTATTGCACAAAAACCTTAAACTTGACCTACAATATGGGTATCAAACGAAAGGAGATAGCTCAAGGTTTCATTTGGATTTCGATATATTTCGATAAATTTATCGATAACTGAGTTATCGGTGATTGCCCAAAAAACTTAACATTACTCTATAATATGGGTATCAAACCAAAGGGGATAGCTCCAGGTTATATTTGGACTTCGATATATTTCGATAAATTTATCGATAACTGAGTTATCGGTGATTGCCCAAAAAACTTAACATTACCCTATAATATGGGTATCAAACGAAAGGGGAGGGCCCCAGGTTTCATTTTGGCTTCGATATATTTCGATAAATTGATCGATAACTGAGTTATCGGTGAAAATGTTATTGCCCAAAAACCTTAATATTACCCTACAATATGGGTATCAAACGAAAGGGGATGGCGCCAGGTTTCATTTGGGCTTCGATATATTTCGATAAATTTATCTATAACTGAGTTATCGGTGAAAATGTTATTGCACAAAAACCTTAAAATTGCCCTATAATATGGGTATCAAACGAAAGGGGATAGCTCCAGGCTACATTTGGACTTCGATATATTTCGATAAATTTATCGATAACTGAGTTATCGGTGATTGCCCAAAAAACTTAACATTACCCTATAATATGGGTATCAAACGAAAGGGAGGGCCCCAGGTTTCATTTTGGCTTCGATATATTTCGATAAATTGATCGATAACTAAGTTATCGGTCAAAATTCGATTGCCCAAAAACCTTAATATTACCCTACAATATGGGTATCAAACGAAAGGGGATGGCGCCAGGTTTCATTTGGGCTGGTGAAATTGTGATTGCCCAAAAACCTTAAACTTGACCTACAATATGGGCATCAAACGAAAGAGGGAAGCCCCAGGTTTCATTTGTACTTTAATATATTTCGATAAATTTATCGATAACTAAGTTATCGGTGAAAATGTTATTGCACAAAAACCTTAATATTACCCTACAATATGGGTATCAAACGAAAGAAGATAGCTCCAGGTTTAATTTGGACTTCGATATATTTCGATAAATTTATCGATAACTAAGTTATCGGTGAAAATGTTATTGCACAAAAACCTTAAAATTGCCCTACAATATGGGCATCAAACGAAAGGGGAAGGTCCCAGGTTTCATTTGTACTTCAATATATTTCGATAAATTGATGGATAACTGAGTCATCGGTCAAAATGTGATTGCCCGAAAACCTCTATTTTACCCTACAATATGGGTATCAAACGAAAGGAGATAGCTCCAGGTTTCATTTGGATTTCGATATATTTCGATAAATTTATCGATAACTGAGTTATCGGTGATTGCCCAAAAAACTTAACATTACTCTATAATATGGGTATAAAACGAAAGGAGAAGGCAGCAGGTTTCATTTGAACTACGATAGGTTTCGATAAATTGATCGATAACTGAGTTATCGGTGAAAATGTGATTGCCCAAAAACCTTAAACTTGACCTACAATATGGGTATCAAACGAAAGGAGATAGCTTCAGGTTTTATTTGGACTTCGATATATTTCGATAAAATTATCGATAACTGAGTTATCGGTGATTGCCCAAAAAACTTAACATTACTCTATAATATGGGTATAAAACGAAAGGAGAAGGCCGCAGGTTTCATTTGGACTTCGATAGGTTTCTGTAAATTGATCGATAACTGAGTTATCGGTGAAAATGTGATTGCCCAAAAACCTTAAACTTGCCCTACAATATGGGTATCAAACGAAAGGGGAAGGCCCCAGGTTTCATTTGTACTTCGACATATTTCGATAAATTTATCTATAACTGAGTTATCGGTAAAAATGCGATTTCAGAAAAACCTTAATATTACCCTACAATATTGTATCAAATCAACATTTGAAGTTGAATTCATCCTGGCACAATTTGTCAAAATTGAATTCTTGAAAGGCCCCCTAACGTTACCAACGAATACCGCAAAAGAAAATTTTTGAAAACCGGTTTTCAATACTCTTTTTTCATAATTTTCAAAATATTCGAATTTGGTAAATTCTTCAGTAGGCAATAATATGTTATATAAATATGAAATCTTAAAGTATATTATTGATTTTGAAAGCCCCCCTTACTACTTACATCCCGAGCAACGCCGGGTACCCTGCTAGTTTCATTCATAAATTGAACTTTTAACTCAATAGAAACCATACCACATACCATACATACGTTTTGAGGTATACGTTGAAATTGCGCAACCTGGGTATTTTTATTTGATCGCTTATAACTTACGTAGTTTTGCATCGATTTTCTTCGATCTTTATATCATCAACCTCCTAGAGGATTTTTGCGCCGAGCTTCTCTTCCAATTTGTGGTGAGCCGCTTTGATATTTTTCCTACAAATTGGCGGGACCTACGGTTTCTCGCCGACTCCGAACGGCATCTACAAAGCAGATGAATTTTTGCTGAGAAGCCTTTCATGGCAGAAATACATTCGGAGAGTTTGCCAAACCACTGCCGAGGGGCGACCCCGTTTTGAAAAAACTTTTTCAAACCACTTTTTGATGTAACCTGTACCAGGGATCGAACCCGGACCTTCGGTGTGGTAGGCCGGCAACACTACCTCCACACCACTGTGGCCGCTGTTTTCTATCTACGCAAAGAAAAAATATCTGGGAAAAAAACTGTGGTTTTGGAATGCTGCCCTCGCAAAGAGTAATTTTTTTATATTTTTTCATAAAAAAAAAACAAAAATCTGAAATGATAAGCTAATATCTCGAAAACTATCTGGTTGAGCAAAAAAACAATGTATGATGCATTTACACAAATTTTATTGTGATTTTGATTCTGTAAACCTTTTTGCAATTGCTTCATTCGTTCGTGAGATATATGTAAATAAAGGGAGCCGTCTTTTTGGTTTTTTCGAATAACGGTAAATTGAAAATATCTCGAAAACGGTACCATAGAATCAAAAATGAACTCGATTTTCGAAATCAGGAGGTGGTTTTACATACGAATTTCATAACGGCGTCTTTGGTAAATTTTGGCCGTCGACCAGTGTTATTTAATAGAGAATAATTATAAGCAGTTTACCACGAATTCACAAATATTTAAGATTATTACGGAATAAACGCAAATATTGAAACAATTACAGGGCAGCTCTAATGGAAACAAAGAAATAAACATATAATTACTGAACTTCAAAACACAGTAGAAACGACTACATTGTCAAAAGTAGAAATATTAAATCCATTAATTTTAGATATGGCAGAAATATCAGAAATAATAAGCGAAGAAAGAGCTAATGTAACAATATGAGATCTTATGGATGTATCAGAGTTTAGGTTAGGTTAGGTTAGGTTAGGTAAGGTGGCCGCTATTCCACTTGACATAAGGTGGTGTCAGCCCAGCGCTTGCTAAGCTGATTCGAAGCCCATCTGCCCAGAAGCAGACCACAGGTGGTAAGAGGAATACCCAGTACTCTGGAGGCGGCCACCTCAGTTTCAAGAGTACCCGCTCTGGCCGGGAATGTCACAGTGGCCTGGCACCCAAATAATTTTTATTTTGAAGTTGTCGGCTGCAACCGCAAGCGATTCCAGACAGTCACTCACTGTCCTCGACCGAACGTTGCTAGCACTCAGCGCCCTAATTGCTGCCTGACTGTCGGAGTAGATATTAATCTCCTTTACAGCGAAAGCGCTGGGCCATCCCATCCACCGCATCCTTGATGGCGGCAACCTCCGCTTGAAAAACGCTACAATCCCTTCCCCCAAACAGGTTCCTCGCCTGTCCACTCGTCCCTTGCGGATATATGGTACTCCCCCAATAGAGGGCAATACAAAATCGTCAATCTTATACCTTCTCGTAAAGAGGAATAGTTCAGTTTTGCTTGGGTTGACAGCCAATCCACAAGATTCGGACCACTCTGTCACGATACCCAAAAACCCTTGCAGAACATCACTAACGGTACTAAGAAACTTTCCCCTGGCAAGGATTGCTAGGTCATCAGCATAGGCTATCACATGACACCCCTGCGCTCAAGGCCCTGGAGCAAGCCGTTAACCACTACGACCCAGAGAAGGGGAGAAAGAACACCTCCTTGCGGCGTGCCCCTTCTCACCCTTCCCTGAGCCCCGGCACCTCCCCACTCCGCCATAACAATCCTGCCACAAAGTAAACTGTTGATAAATTCTATCAAACTTGACTCAACTCCCAGACTTCCTAAGCCCCGTATGATGGCAGAATGGAAAACATTGTTAAACGCTCCTTCAATGTCTAGAAAGGCCCCCAGCACGAACTCTTTGTGCTCGAAGGACCCCTCAATCAGCTTCACAACGAAATGAATCGCCGTCTCAGTTGATCTGCCTTTGCAGTAAGCATGCTGCGCAGCCGAAAAACTCTCCCTAGGAATCCTGCTGCGTATATACAGGTCGATCAGGCGCTCCAGCGTTTTCAGAAGAAACGAGGAGAGACTGATCGGCCTGAAATCCTTGGGAGATACATGAGAGCACCTCCCCGCCTTTGGAATAAAGGTAACCTTGACCATATTCCATGAAGCGGGGATGTAGCCCAACCTCAAGCAATTGGAGTAGATGGGGGCCAGCCAGCTGCAAGAAATCCCCAGCGATCTCTGTAGTTGCACAGGAATTATGCCATCAGGCCCGGGTGAATTGTAGGGCTTAAAAGAATTGACGGCCCATACAAGCTGGTTTTCATCCAGGGTGATGGCTGGCCGACACCCCCCGCCCACAATCGAGGGCGAGGAGGCATCGCGGTCCTGTGACGTCGGGGAAGTGAGCATCCATAAGAAGCTGGGGAGATTCCTCGCTACTCATAGCCCAGCTACCATCTAAATTCCTCAAATACCCCAAGGGAGCAGGGCTCCCGGACAGAATCTTCCGGAATCTAGCAGACTCGTTGCAACCCTCCACGCTTTCGCAGAAAGCCTTCCAGGAATCCCGTTTGGCTTTCCTAATTGCGGACTTGTAAATAGCCAACCCAGCTTTATAGAGCTCCCAGTCGGAAGGTAATTTACTCTTCCTGGCCCTGTTAAACAGGCGCCTGCTGGAAGCCCTAAGGTCGTCTACTTCCTGATTCCACCAAGGTGGTTTTCGCTTTCCACTTACGGTTTTCAGTGGGCAAGCGATTTTATACGCTTTGTTGCAAGCATGGGTGAATTTCTTCACCAGAGCATCAATAGCGGTCTCTGATAATTCTGAGCCCGATACGGGTGCTCTCGGGAGAAACTCATCCAATTTGCTACAGTACCGGGCCCAGTTAGTACGCCTAGGATTTCTAAACATGGTTTTACTGGGCCTAGATTTATTGAGAGAACTGAATATACCTATGATCAGAGAAGCAGTGTTCCGGAAGAACACGCCAGTCGGATATAAAGGGAAACAGGTCTCCCGAAGAAAGAGTGCGGTCCAGGACCTCCTCCCTAACTGATGTTATAAAAGTGGGGTCATTACCCCTGTTGCCAATACATAGCCCTTCATTAAGAATAAAAGCAAATAGTGACTCACCTCTTGCGTTTCGTTCCTATCGACGAAAAAGGGCGTAAAGCTGTTTGTCGACGAAGAAAGGCGCAAACTTTTTTTTGTTTGAAGAAAGACGCATTAAAATAGTTTTTAAGAAAGAAAGGCGCATTAAAATAATTTTTAAGAAAGAAAGGCGCATTAAAATAACTTTTAAGAAAGAAAGGCGCATTAAAATAATTTTTCAGAATGAAAGGCGCTTAAAAATAATTTTTAAGAAAGAAAGGCGCTTTAAAATATTTTTTAGTAAAGAAAGACGCGCTTCGATAAGTTGCAAAATGGGAAAGCTTGTTTTTAATTTGGTGTAGACCTTTACTGATTATATTCCAACAAATGGAATAACCAAGAAAAATCTATACATAACCTAGGCCCTGGCTAGATTTTCCCTATAACGGACAACTCCGCCTAGGTCCTGCCAGGGCTTTGCCATGGAAAGCGTATGTTTTCTTATTTGCGAGCAATTTACCGTGTATTCTCCAAGGGGCATACCTAGTTTTGCCACGATTATTTACCTGTAATAGTCCTACCTAAATTTTTCCAGCTTGCACCTGCTTAGCTTTTAAAATGCAGGGCCTGCTTAGTATTTTCCTAGGTTGGGCTGGCCCAATTTTTTTCAATCCAGCACCAAATCCCTTCTGAAACTTACTGTAAATGTATACAGTGCGTCTTTTTTCGTCGAAATACTTGGTTATGCGCCTTTCTTCCTCGAAATATTTTTTAATGCGCCTTTCTTCGTCAAAATATTTTTTAATGCGCCTTTTTTCGTCAAAATTTTTTTTAATGCGCCTTTCTTCGTCAAAATATTTTTTATTGCGCCTTTTTTCGTCAAAATATTTTTTAATGCGTCCTTATTTCCCGCAATATTTTTAATGCGCCTTTTTTCGTTGACAATTTGTTGAATGCGCCTTTCTTCGTCGGTAGCGACGGTTTGTATTCGTACTCCCCCACAGTGAGTTATGCGAATTCGCATCCGCCCCGACAATTAGCCCAACGCCTCTTCGCCTAGCCTCAGCGGTAACCTTCCACAGGGTTTCAGGAGGTGGCCCATAAGTGTCATCATGGGCTATGTAGGCCGAGACCAGCCACGATCCCTTATTGCCATCCTCCAAGCACACAGCCGTTACGTCACCGTCACTGAAATTGGGAAGAAGAAAAGCTTTAATATCTTTCCTAACCAGTACACATGATCTTGGCCTACCTGCCGTTCCGTGCACAAATAGTGTGTATTTGTCAGTCCTCAATCCAGATATGTTGTGGCTCCGCTACTGCTCAGCCACGGCTCCTGGATGAGGACAACGTTCACCCCGCCTTGTTCCAGGCAGAGCAGGAGGCTGGCGGAGGCCGCCTTAGAGTGTTGGAGACATCCCAGAATCCTTGATACCGACTTTCAATCACTTTCATTTGCTATTGAAACCTTTCGCCATGCTCGTCACTTTCGTCGCCAAGATTTTGCGGGAAAAAATTTAAGTGGGAGTGTAAGAAATGAATTTTTAAAGACATATTTACTCCTGAAAGAAAATAAAAAAGTAAATTAGATAAATACATAAGTGACACATTAGTATATAATTTTCTTAGGCTGGATTTATCTTTCAATTCAGAACAAATTTTTTGTTTATATTTTTCCCGTTCTTGTTTGTTCGAAACTGGACGATGAATTCAGATTTGTGGCTATATATTCTCATGTAAATTTATGTAATATATAATTTATTATAATATGTTTTTTTATTTACCCATTTCCGCATAGTTTTTGATTAAGTCGTTCACTATCATCTCGTAGTTAGGACTTTTGTGCCTTTAAACTTAATTTATTGCCGTCTATGAACAATCGCCACTCTTTTGAATCATATGGTTCACCAAATTGTTTGAATAGACCAGCAATGTCTTTGCAGTAACAAACACTGTCCTCCTTCGTATAGTACTTGGAAAATTCTTCGTGACGAGTTCTATAATATGTTACCTTAACATCGGATGAAACAAATTTAAATTGTTGCATTCGAGAGGCGTGTAGTTCGGCCTTTTCCTTTGACAATTCCAAATCCCTTATCCAATCATTGAGTTGTGCTTGTGACAAAGAATTTCTTTCGTTTTCCGTTTGAAATTCAGTACAACATGATGCCGCGTAATCAGATACTACTGTTGACAATGAAACTGGAGCCGGAACTAAAGTTAAATTTGATTCTGGCAATGTCGCTTCTGTTGAAATTAGTTCTGGTACTGACACTGTAGATATGCTCGCATAGGTTACTTTTCTGGACTTTCCAACCCCAAGTACTTTTGTAGTACAAATATAGCAGTCCGTTGAATGGCAAGTTGGTTCCCTCCACTTCATTGGTGTAATAAATTTCACACGTCGCCTAAATAGATAGTTTCAGAAATTAGTCAGCTATGCATTAAAAGGGAACAAATTCCTAATTTTTACAACGTACCTTTTTGTTCCGGTTTCCGAAGAAATCAATTCGACTCGGCATGTGGTGCACACAGTGTTCGGTGTCCATGGTTTTAGGCTCAATTCCAAAACACTTATAGTATGTAACTTTCAAAGGATTTGAAAACACACGTCTCATACTTTTAACAATAAATTGACCGCAGATGAAACAGAACATATCTGGATCATTTGTACACTCAAACTCTCGCGCCCTTTTATTCATTTTTTATTTTTAAGTAAATGACGGGTTATAAACTGCAATTATAAACTGAACAGTATCCAGCGAGCCTTGCAGATATTATGAAGGAACAAGGCGCATGTACTCTTATTTATACTTAGATCCAGTAAAAATTCAAGCCTACCTAAACAAAAAGGTTCCCTAGTTCTACAAAGAAAACACTACCTGCCTTAAAAATATGCTCTTGTTTAAAATGTACCTAGGTTTGAGAAAACGACTCTAACAGCTTTTTGTATCTAATAACTTTTCGAAAATCTACCTGCTAACTAACTGATATTCGAATACTAACACATATGTACCAGTAGGGTACTTAAGCATTAAATGGATATATTTACTTGAATGCTTATAACTTTTGTATTAGTTCATCGATTTTGTTCACTGATAGCTTATTTTTTTGTAATAAAATTGAGCTTAGAGGGGGGAAAAAATATCTGCATAAAAACAAAAAGTTTTCGAGATGCTTCCTCGCAAAGTACAAATTTTTTTATATTTTTACAAAAAAAATTTTAAAAATCCGTAATGATTGTTCAATATGTTTGAATCTGCAGGACCTAGCAAAAAGTGTTGTATGTACTTATTATAGTAAATTTTATAAGCTTTTCAAACCGTTTTGGAAGAGCTCAGTTTGTTCTTGAGATATACACGATTAAGTGGAGCCATCTTTTTTGTTTTTTGAAATAACGGTAAATCGTTAATATCTCAAAAACGGTACCATTCAAGTAAAAATAACCTTGATTTTCGGAATTAGGAGGTGATTTTACATAGGAATTTCACTATGGCGTCTCTGGTGCATTTTGGCTGTAAACCAGTGGTATCTGTACATATAATAAAATTGTAACCGTTGATCTCTCAGCCAGTTTTGTAGTTATCGACCAATATGTGGACCAAGGGCGATCCAAAATGTGTTAGTACAATATGGTTATCAAATAAAAGGTGCTGATGAGTGCTGCAATAAGTAATTCTATTTATTTTTATGATATCTGTGGTCACAAGCAATAATCGCTTATATTGCTGATTATATATATATTAATTTGTTACAAATAAAAGTATTTGAAATAGTTATAATTATTTTTATATGTACCCTTGTTTGGATGTAGGAAAAATAGAAAAAGACCCCAGAAAATCGGTCATATCGCTCATTTGCTGCAACGTCGTCATAACTCAAAAAACACTATTATTGAGGAGAGCCATTTTAAAGTTGCGTTTGCCATATATTGTACACGTAAAGATAGCACTTAATTTTTATCTCAAGCGCTCAATTTTCAACGAATCATGGAGAATTTTTTACACAATATAGACCATGATATTGGGTACATTTTTGCGTATTCAACTCAATATTAGCGATTGTTGACTTATGACGACGTTGCAGCAAATGAGCGATATGTAAATTATTTTCGGCAATAGCAGTAGCATAAAATGATGGAAAATTAATAATTGAAAACGAAGTAATAAAGTGTGAAAATAAGTTTTATTCTGTTAAATTTTGTAAAAACGAATCGAATAATGCATTTTGTATGATAAAAGAAAATAATACATGTTTGTCCGATATGTTAAACAAACAACATGCCAATTGTACTGAAATAAATGTGAAAAACAAATTAATAAAAATTTTAAAAGATGGAGCAATAATAGTATCTGGAAAACATTAGGTTAATAGTTACACAAGAGATGGAATTTATTTCGTAACTTTTCAAGATAGCGTAACAATTGGTAATAAGAAATAAGAAAATCCAACAGGAAGAATATTCAATCAGGGCTTTGTAATAAAACCAGAAGGTCATAAATATAGAAACATAACTAGAAACCGAATGACTGGAACCGTTCCTAAAGAGTAACAGAAGTGTACCGAAACTCTACGTAACAAAACTGCCAGAAACCTAAAATGTACCGAAACACTCGGCACAGAAACTAAACCTGAAACCCTACCTTTGTAACAAAACAGTAACAAAACTTATTTGTATAGTAACAAAACACAGAATTGTTTTTCATAATCAAAACTGTATGGAAACATTACGTATAGAAACAATACTAATATTATTTCTTGTGTACCGAAACTGTAACGAAACTGAAAACAAACCATGTCCGGTTTCTGCTAGTAAGTTTTTGTTTATAATTATGTATGAAGGGTGCAATTTTATTTAGCCATATATTCGACAAATTTTAAAAATATCATTTAATTATGGTCAAGAATTGATACCTACACGTTTCCTTAAAAAAGTGCGAACTACATTTACAAACCTCTAACTGATCAGTTCAGTCTATCTTTACAATGTGGCGTGTTTCTTAATACCATTTATAAGAGTGGGAGTTGGTCATGCGCAGATAACCACCGTGGCATAGAAAAGCTCTCCCGAAACTTTTCGAAGCCAAAGTTACTAATCAACTCACAGTTCGTACTGATATTATATATGTAAAGTATTCAACTGTGTAAATTCGGTTAAATTGTAGTTGCCTTAGGATATTGTGAGATTGACTACTGCTACAGATATAGTGAAAGCAAATCCAACAGGAAATTGGACAGGAATTGGAAAAAATTTAACAGCATCTAATCCCCATTTTTATTTAAGCCGTTTTTTCTGGGAGGGTCAAATACTAACTTCATTCAACTCTTTAAAAACTGTGTTCATTTAAAAAGAGTTTGATGTGTTTTTACGCTAGAAGTTGCCCTTCGACCCCAATTAGCCTGTTTCTCGACTTTTCCTCATTTAATCACATACCCCACGTAAACGATTACCCACGTCTAGATTTAGAATCTGAAATGAGATTTTTTTCAACCGTTCAAAAGTTATTTGCAGTTAAAGTTCACAATTTTCTGTCATTTTCATGTGGTTGTTGTAATGGCACATTAGGCTGAGCCAAAAAAGTGGGAAACGTGGCACGCGGAAGGACATCACCGTGGCGGTAGCCACGGCTTTGCCATCACCCGGAGTTGGAAAGGCATAGCCCAGGGTTATTTTTTGATTTCGTCATTTAATCATCGACAGGCTATCACTACTTAAAAATTAAAATTCGGGACCTGAAATGGGCTAAAATGTTATGAAAACTAGATATTATGACTCGAACTAGCATCTAAAACGACTATTTGTTGTTGTTGAAGACATGGAAGAGAACCTTATAGAGTTCGACTAAGCAGTACTTTATACACAACCCAGTTTCTATATACATATTTATATATCAATACTCAACTTTGAATTGCACATACATATGTACATATATACCATGTTATAAATATCTTTAGAGATGAATTAAATACTTACCTTAAAACTATACTTACCTTTTATACTCATACCTACCATTTATATTCATACTTACCTTTTTTATATACACTATACTTACCTTAAAATTCAAACCACCCTAATGTAAAACTTAAAATAACTTATTGGAAAACTACCGCTTCTTTAGGTACTTACCTTTATGTATATATGTGCATATTCACTGCATAGCTTAGCGGGCGGTCCACAGCGGCCGCTAGCACCAGTTTATGTTGAGCGCGCGAACATTGAACCGGCTATTTTTCCTACAAATTAAAACCCTTACGCTTCTAGTTAAAATCATAGAGTTGTACATACATACTAAAATTGAGATTAAAACTTACAAACTAAGTTAAAAATCGGCTGTTAAAAATAATAAAAGTTGTTAAAACCTATTGTAAACAATTTACCGTGAACTAAAACTATTAAACTACTTATATTAAGTTACATTAAAACTCCGTGTGTGTTTTTTTTGGAAGGTTGCTACCGTGCACGTAAGTAGCCCCTCACCCGTTTACCGGTCGCGCATCAGTGCAAGCAAGTGCAGAGTGAAGCGTATACATGGTCCTATCTTCGCCATACGAGACGAAACAGCGCCAAGGAACAAATTTTATAAAAATAAATAAAAAGTATAAATTTGAAACTTACCAAAAATAGCAAAAGTGATATATGTAGTGCGAAAAGGGCATTAGGGTGCTACTAAAAAAGAAAAAAATATATAAAAAGTGAAAACCATCAAAAAACCTGAAAAAGAAAAAAGGATTAAAAGGTGAAAAAGTGATAATTATACATGGTGAAATCCAAATAACTTACCTGAAAAAGAAAAGAAAAAAAGGGTTGATCTGAAAGAGAAAAAATTTTATACAAAGTGAGGAGAAAATAAACAGTGAAAAATTATTAAAAAAAACGCATAAATAAAAATTATACATGGTGAAATCCAAATAACTTACCTGAAAAAGAAAAGAAAAAAAGGGTTGATCTGAAAGAGAAAAAATTTTATACAAAGTGAGGAGAAAATAAACAGTGAAAAATTATTAAAAAAAACGCACAAATAAAAATCCTGAAAAGAGAAAAAATATATATACATATATTAGCATATTAATAAGTGGCTTGGTGAACAAAACCTGAAAGAAAAAGAAGGAAAAAGTTTACTTAAAAAATAATTTTTGGAAAAACAGGAAAAAAAAATTATAAGTAAACCGAAGAAAAGAAGTGTAAAAAATTGTGCACTTAAATTTAAAAAAAAAAACTATTTTCCGCAATCTGGAAAAAAGTACAGAAAATAAGAAAACTGAAAAATATTCTGAAAAAGAAAAGAAAATTTTTTGAAAGCTGGAGAAATAGAAAAGAAAAAGCCTACAAAAATATTGTTCAAAGCCTTCAAAAAGAAAAAAATCAAAAAAAAAAAAAAGTTTATAAAAATTATTTTTTAAAATTTCTGAAAAAAAACATAAGAAAAGTTAAAAAGTCTAAAAAGAGAACAAATAAAAAGGCTAAATATATTTTTGAATAAGAAATTAAATAACAAGTGTGACAATAAAAAGTAAAAACAAAACCTCATACTTACGTGTTTTTAAATAAAATATATTAAATTAATCGTGAAAGCTGTAAAGAAAAGAAATATATAATATTATTGGTGAAAAATACAAGAAAACTGAAAAGAAATAAAACATATTATATTATTGCTGAAGAACAAAATCTGAAAAGAAAAAAATATAAAAAATTAAAATACATATACTCGAAAAAATTAAATTAAAAATAAACACAAAAACCACAAAAAAGGTACAGTCCACACAAAAACCAAAAGTTCACCAACATCAGGAGAAACCCCCGTTACAGTAGAAGCCACCAACCGTAAGAAGACCCCTCCGTTACGAGGAAAACAACAAAACCCCGCAGCAGAAAAAAGGTAGTCGCCCGACCAAAGTAAGTGCCGCTAAAATATTTTATCCCACATACCCATATACGAAATAAAAAATATTTACTCTCTATATACCCGATTTATATATCAAATTTTAAATAACGCTCACGTATATTTACACATAAATAATTTAATCTCACCCTACACCACTTACCTTTGTTCAACATACATATATTCCCCTATACCACTTAGCTATAACTCCTCTATACGCCGCCAGCATAAACTCAAAATTTGGACTCTCACACATACAAATACACTTGTACTCAGAAGCGCTGAGACAAGTATATAAGCGATAACTGGAAAAAAGGCACTGTAAGTGCATACATACATATATACACATTCCAACAAGTGCATCGAGCTAGCACAATACAGTGGGCCGCACCCAATAAATCCACTAGCAAAGAGACAGTGGGCAAAAACCCAAAATAAAGCGTATCCAATATTTTTTACAAAATTTAAATAAATTTTATTAAATTAATTTAAACCCAAAAGTATTAAATATACTAAATAGTTAAACCCCTTTTTGTACTTCTATTACAAAAAATCTCAAATATATTCTGGTGTACCTCTTAATACCCAGCTTATTAAAAATAAAATTTTCTGGTGTACTTCTAATACACAATTTCTTAAATAAACCCTCGTGTACTCCTAATACACAGTATATAAAATACCTCTTCGTGTACTCCGAATACACAAATAACTCTATACTCTCGTGTACTTCTGATACACACTATAGTAAAAACTTCTCTCGTGTACTTATAAAGACACAATTAAATAAAACCCTCCAATAAAAATGGCTGAAGATAAGGTAGAAAAGCCATTGAATCTCCCAGCTCCCCAAGGACCAAGAACGCGGTCAAGATCTCAAGTTGAAGAAGAAGAATTGTCCATAATAATGAAAAAATCATTATTCGAATTTGCAAAACTCGAAAAGTTTTGCGAAAAATGGTGGAACATCTGTGAGACAGATCACACAAAACCCAGTTTGCACACTTATATGGAGGAACTCAACAGGCACATAGCATCTGTAGAACGGGCGTATGAAGCAGCGCACCTGAACCTCACGGAGGAACGGTCCCTAGCAGCACTAAACGAACGGTACGACAACGCAATGGAGACAAATATGCACACCAGGACTAGGATTAATGAGCTGCTCGCAAGCCTGGAACCAAATCACACTACCCACAGTCAACGGCAGACCCCAGCAGCCATAGCTAACTCCGAACCCTACCTCAAAGTCCCTGCATGCGACACAGAAGTTTTTCACGGAGGATACGATACGTGGCCGTCATTCAGAGACATGTTTACGGCAGTTTACATTAATCACCCCAAACTCTCCCAAGTGCAAAAATTATATCACTTGAGACAAAAAACTCGTGGAAAAGCACTCCTCATTATTCAAAAATATCCGCTTAACGACCAAAATTTCGAACTCGCCTGGGGTGCCCTTAAGTCCAGATACGAGAACCGTAGAATTCTCGTAGAAAGCCAACTAAAAACTTTGTTTAATCTGCAGCCTGTATTCTATGAAAGTGGGGAAAGAATTCAAGAAGTTCAAACCACAATTAATAACTGTCTTTCTACCGTTAACTCCAACAACGTACCCACTAGTAATTGGGACCCCATCCTGGTTTATTTATGCTCTTCTAAGCTCCCCAACGAAACTCTAGCTTTATGGGAACAATCTCTAGAGTCCAGAAAAGAATTACCCCTCTGGTCGGAGTTAGATAAATTCCTCACGACTAGATATGAAGTCGTGGAACGCCTAGGCACTTATAGGCCCAGTAAGCCCCGAAACGCGAATTCGATCTTCACCCCTCGATCGTCGACACCCCATAATCAGACGAATAACTTTAAAAATAAATCTCATTCGTATCTTAGCGAGCAAGCCCGACAAGTTTCCTGCAAGTTGTGCAATTCAAATCACTCGATGATGAATTGCGTTAAATTCAAGCAGCTTAGCGTACCAGAGCGAAATAAGTTTGTAAAAGACAATAATTATTGTAAAAATTGTCTAGCATTCTCCCACTTAGAAACCGAGTGTTGTAGCAATTTTAAATGTGTGTACTGCCAAAAGCGACATCACTCCCTGCTACACTATCAAACATCTCGGCCAACGCACCCCAATACCTCGCGACAATCTCAAAGAAGGAATCCCTTCAAGGACCCGCCCCAAACAGCCAATGGCCAGGACAAAGCCTCGACCTCTAATCAGGCAATGCAGTCGCAAGAAACGCGCACTGAAACCCCACCTACCAAAGAAAATAGAACCCTAGCTCACTTCTCCAGCAACAGAGAGCAAACATTATTACCCACAGCAATTATTCCCATTCTCCATAAAGGAGAAACCTTTCAAGTCCGGGCATTAGTAGACCAAGGGTCCCAAAAATCGTTCGTCTCCTCTCGAATCCAAAAATTGCTAGGTCTACCCACAACGAGAATAAACTACCAAATATTAGGTATGGGCGGACGAGTTGTTCAGAACTCGAATAAAATATGCTCGTTGACAATTTGCTCTGCTGATTTAAAGACCCAAATTGCCACCCAGGCAATAATCCTACAGCAATTGACCCACTTCCTGCCATCAGCCAAAATAGAAACTGAGGAACTTCGAAATTTCCCGTTTCTAACATTAGCAGATCCAAATTGCCTCTCCCCAGGACGAATTGATATGGTGATAGGCAGTGATATACTCCCAAAAATTCTCCTACCAGGTCTGGAAGCTAGCACTGCCGGAGGTCTAATAGCTCAAAATACCACATTCGGGTGGATTTTGAGCGGCCCAATAACCGGCCCAGTAACCGAGCAAATTTCAACTTTCTCCACGAACATAGTTGAAAACCCTGATGACTCCCTAAACGGACTTCTCAAACAATTTTGGGAGCAAGAAGAAGTTTTACCCACCACAACCCTCACAGAAAGCGATACATTTTGCGAATATCTGTATAAAAAGACCACAATTAGACAAGAAGATGGTCGATACATGGTCAAACTCCCCTTTAAAGAAAACTTCCCACAAACAATAGCTCTCGGACATTCACGACCAGCAGCACAACAACAATATATTAGCATAGAGCGGTCGTTGGAAAAGAAACCCGAGTTAAAAGAAAAATATTCCGAAGTGTTGGAAGAATATTTAGCCATGAATCACATGGAGCCCGCTGCCCCCCTCGAACTTATAAATAACGGAAAATACTACTCCTTTTATTTGCCCCATCATGCTGTGATAAAACCCGACAGTAAAACTACCAAGGTGAGAATAGTCTTCAATGCCTCAAAACCCTCTCACTCCGGAAGCTCATTAAACGACGTATTGCACACGGGCCCAACTCTCCAAAACGACTTGATGCTAATAATCCTAAAATGGCGCCTCTACAAGTTCGTTTTCAATGGCGACATAGAAAAAATGTACCGCCAAATTCTTGTACACCCCGAAGATCAAGAATACCAAAGAATTCTCTTCCGTAGAGCTCCTAACTCTAAACTCGAAGACTTCAAATTAAAAACTGTCACCTTCGGAGTTAACTGTGCCCCATATTTGGCAATTCGCACCCTCCAGCAGTTAGCCGAAGACTCCCAAGATGAATTCCCTATCGCCAGAAATGTACTTCTCCATGAAACATATGTAGATGACATCCTCTCTGGCGGACACGATTTACAGTCCACACTTAGCTCAATGACCCAAGTTATCAAAGCTCTCAAATCAGCAGGGCTCCCCCTAAGGAAAATAACGGCTAATCACCCGGAAATATTAAAATCAATTCCAAAAACTGATCTTCTCGATGAAGATTTTCTAAAGTTTCATGATGTCAGCTCTACAAAGACGCTTGGAATAAAATGGAACGCGATCAATGACGCCTTTTCTTACTCGTATGACCCCATACCATCCGATAACTCACACACAAAGCGGCAAATATTATCGGCAATTGCGAAATTGTTCGATCCGGCAGGATGGCTAGCGCCAATTATGATACCAGCCAAAGTGCTTCTCCAACAACTCTGGTTAGAAGGAACCGGCTGGGATGAACGCGTTAAGCCCCTCGCACTCCACAAATAGAATAGTTTTCGAGAAAATCTCCCCGCGATAAGCACCATTCAAATCCCTCGATGGATCGGATTCGTTCTCGACAAACCCTACCAAGTCCATGGATTCTCCGATGCCTCCGAAAAAGCATTCTGCGCCTGCGTATATTTAAGAGTGCAGGACAGCGAAACCCACTTTATAACTCATTTGTTAGCAGCAAAGAGTAAAGTAGCCCCCTTAAAAACCGTGAGTCTTCCACGACTAGAAATTTGCGGAGCGGTACTACTTTCTAAACTTGTTAAACAGATCTGCTCCAGCTTAAATCTACTTTCAAATGACCTCATCCTCTGGTCAGACTCCTCAATCGTCCTAGCATGGCTAGAAAAGCCACCTCACACCTGGAAGACCTACGTGGCAAACCGGACGACGGAAATCCTCAAAAACGTGAGTAACGCTACTTGGCGTCATGTGTCCAGCGGCGATAACCCGGCAGACCTTGGTACCCGCGGATGCAAACCCCAAGAATTGGCTGAATGCCCCCTATGGTGGAATGGCCCTGAGTGGCTATCGAAATCCCCCAATCTTTGGCCCAAGGCGGTTCCTCAAAACCCTCCTAATCCGCCAGAACAAAAGCGCGTGGAAACCTTCCTTACGGTGGAAACACCAGACCCATTAGAGCGTTTTTCATCATTCGGCCGAGCCCTCCGCGTCCTGTCGTATGTATATCGCTTCATTCATAAAGCGAAAAAACAACCAATTCCCTCCACAAAATCTCTTCTGCAAGAAGAAGTTAGCCACGTCAAAGAGCGTCTAATCCTCCAAACCCAACAAATCTACTATGCGGAGGTCATCTCCTCATTACAATCATCAAAGCCAATCAGCAAGAAAAATGCACTGCTATCACTCAGTCCGATGTTAGACGAAAAAGGTATATTGCGCGTCAACGGACGTCTCAGTTATGCTGCCCTTAGCTACAACGAAAGGCACCCAATTATAATTCCCGAAGCCTCAAGATTCTGCAAACTATACCTCGAATTTGCTCACACCCTCCTACTCCATGCCGAAAAGCAGCTAATGATCCGAATGGTCCACCAAGAATATTATATTCCCCGCTTAAAGCAAAAGGTAAAAGCTTGCATTTTTCAATGCAAGACCTGCACGATCTATAAACAGAAGATGAATTCCCAGATCATGGCCGCATTGCCAGCAGAAAGGTCTACGTACACTTTACCATTTCACGCCACAGGAGTCGACTTCGCGGGCCCATTTCTGGTAAAAACTTCATCTCTGCGGCGCGCCTCTTACGCAAAAGCTTATGTTTGTGTCTTCGTTTGCTTCTCCACAAAAGCAATACATCTTGAGGTCTGCTCCAACCTAACCACGGATGCCTTTATGGCCGCTTTTGCCCGTTTGCCGGCCGCCGCGGCCTCCCTCATAAAATCATGTCCGATAACGGAAAGACATTTGTCGGCGCTCATCGAGCGATACAAAAGGAAATAACTCTTTTTCTCAAAGAAGCAGCCCAAGATATCTCCGAAAAATATGCGGCGCATGGACTCTCGTGGCAATTCATCCCCCCATATGCTCCTCACATGGGTGGTCTCTGGGAAGCCGCCGCACTTAACTAAAGTTGCCGGAAACCATAAGTTCTCCTTTGAAGAGTTCACTACCCTCATCGTGCGGATTGAGGCGGTCCTTAACTCCAGGCCTATATCGCCCGGGACATTTCCTGCGTGGAGCCCCGTTGCTTTCGCTGCCAGAACCCAATGCAGAAAATCTCAGCATTCTGCATAAATGGCAAATGCTCAAAGTTCTCCACCATCAATTCAGCAACCGCTGGAAGAACGAGTATCTACAGGAACTCCATAAACGACAAAAATGGAAAACCAATCAACCAAATCTCAAAGAAGAGGAGACCTAGTTGTCGTCAAGGATGACCTCTTACCCCCCAATGAATGGCGACTAGGCCGCATCTGCAAACTGCATCTAGGCCCCGATAAAAACATTCGTGTTGTTGACATTCGCACGCAAAGCGGAATAATTACTCGTAACATCACTAAGATATGTTTATTACCCCTCTCATAGTTATCTTCTCATGTTACCCTCACAACTCTCAATCCCTCTTTTTTCTAATCCTTATATTAACGTAATAGCTCATTTTTCTATTAACGTTTTCTTCTACAGATCGCATCATGGAACTGGGAAGATGCCGCCTATGCTGCCGCCCCCGCTCACTACGCCACTGTCATGCGTTCTTGGCAATGACGCCCGCTACTGTGTTAATTGCCTAGCCACATCCCACACTACCGGGGCGTGCAACTCCACGGGCAGCTGTCGTCACTGCGGCAGAGCTCACCACACGCTCTTGCACCGTCCAATCGTTGCCGCATCGACACGCAACCGACGTCCAACGCCTCCACCAACCGTGCGCCATCGGCATGACGAGCAGCGGGGAAGGGCTAGACCCCGTACCATCGAACGGCCAACTGCGCGTTTGCAGGGCCGCAGCGTCAACCAACGCAACCTGAGGAAATTGGTCAACAAAGCAAAAGTCACACTAGAAAAGCTACAAGAGCTATTGCACGCGACAACTCCGCAGGCCGGCCGCCATGTTGAAGACATGGAAGAGAACCTTATAGAGTTCGACTAAGCAGTACTTTATACACAACCCAGTTTCTATATACATATTTATATATCAATACTCAACTTTGAATTGCACATACATATGTACATATATACCATGTTATAAATACCTTTAGAGATGAATTAAATACTTACCTTAAAACTATACTTACCTTTTATACTCATACCTACCATTTATATTCATACTTACCTTTTTTATATACACTATACTTACCTTAAAATTCAAACCACCCTAATGTAAAACTTAAAATAACTTATTGGAAAACTACGGCTTCTTTAGGTACTTACCTTTATGTATATATGTGCATATTCACTGCATAGCTTAGCGGGCGGTCCACAGCGGCCGCTAGCACCAGTTTATGTTGAGCGCGCGAACATTGAACCGGCTATTTTTCCTACAAATTAAAACCCTTACGCTTCTAGTTAAAATCATAGAGTTGTACATACATACTAAAATTGAGATTAAAACTTACAAACTAAGTTAAAAATCGGCTGTTAAAATTAATAAAAGTTGTTAAAACCTATTGTAAACAATTTACCGTGAACTAAAACTATTAAACTACTTATATTAAGTTACATTAAAACTCCGTGTGTGTTTTTTTTGGAAGGTTGCTACCGTGCACGTAAGTAGCCCCTCACCCGTTTACCGGTCGCGCATCAGTGCAAGCAAGTGCAGAGTGAAGCGTATACAGTTGTTTTAAATTAGAATCAATGTCCTTTCAGTTAGCCCATTTTTTAATTACGCGGGGTGCCCCTGGAAATGGAAATGTTAGATCTTAGTTATGCTGCATTACTTAGAAACTTGAAGTCCAAATTTCAACTTCACGCATAAAAAAACAAATCAAAAAAAATCAAAATTGCACGCCACTAGTATTATTTTGATTTCGCGTCTGAGGTTTCAATACAAGTTTTGTTTCCATACAGTTTGGTTTCGTTTACTTTCTGTTACAGTTACTGTGATCAAATCTGTAGGAAGTTTCGGTACAAGTTTTGTTTCTGCTTTAACCGTTAAAGGGCAATTGTTATAAGTTTTGTTACAGAGGAATATAGTTACTCACAGTTTCGTTACAGGTTTTGGAATAGCATGTAACGAAACAGGTTTAGTTTCGTTACTTACGCTTCGAACAATAACAAAACAGTAACCCTTTACAAAGCCCTGTATTAAACCATTTAAAAGAAGGAACATTTTAAAAATATTGATTTAAGATTGGACAAATTCAATTTGCTTACTCCAATGAAACATGAAATAAGGAGAAACCCCATTTGGTGGTCAATTACCGCTTCAATATTAATAACAGTAATAGCATATTTTGTTTACATATTTGTTGTATACTTTAATTTTCAAATTCAATTAAACAATTCAAAAGAAAAAGAAGAAATTTTATCGAAGTTGTCAAATCAAATATATAAACTCACAGCTACATATTCGAAGACAAGACGCTTCGACTTAGAGGGGGGGGGGGAAGTTAACGCCACCATTCACACAGAGCACTTGCCAATTAAGTAAACAACTATTGCTCCACTGAGCCACTTAGAGACATGTGTCAAATATGTCTGTGACACAATGAGCGCCACAATACCACAGGCATAATGTAAACAGGATATATTTAGTAAATCGAACAATTAGGCAAATGTGCCAGCATGTCATTGGCGCCTTTGCATTAACGGAGCGGCCATCAGCTAACGCCTATGGTCCGACTTCCATAGAATTAAGATATAGAATAAGCTAAGCTTGAATGTAAGAAGTAGATTTTAAAAGTTATAAAAGAAGGTTGTTGAATAAAGAGAGGCAAATTTTGTTCAACCAGCAATCAAAGCGGGTTCTTTTTAAAAACCCCCCCGCGATTTGCGTAACATTAATTTGCATGTATCACAACAATAGTATGACTCCTACCAAATTTTGTTATTCTAATGTAAATGGCTCTGAAATTATTAGCAGTCGCAATTTGAAAATTTCTTAACTTCTTCTAAAATTTTTATTAAATCATCAATGGTACAATTAACTTAATATATTATGCAAATTTCATCATTTTAGATGCGTTTGTTATTGCTTTAACATATTTTATACGTTTTTCGAAATATTCGACATCGAAAAAAGGAGCGTGGTTATGGTTCGATTTCGCCCATTTCAAATGTCGCAATTCTAAAGAATTTTCAATCCACCCTCGTAGCAACCTACCTTGGGTAGAAATCAACTTGCGTGCCAAATTTCGTTCAAATATCTCAATTTTTACTCTTGTTATCGTGTCCACGGATGGCCGGACATGTCTTAATGGATCCTCTGTTCATTCTAAGAACTTTGATATATTCCATATCGATGGCTTAATATAGAAAAGGCGTATCTACACTTTTCGTTACTTTTCAGGAGAAGGAAAAAACTGAATAAAACCTTAAAAACTTAAGATGGAAAAAACATTTATATTGCAATTTTTATTCAAAACAGGTAACAAATTCAATTCTGGTATAATTTTGTTATTATTTTTAATTTTTTTGAAGTTATTTGAGATAGGGCTTTTTGTTATTATTTTTCTTGAAAATAAATTTAAGTTAGGGCTTTTTGTTGTAAGTTAATAATTCATGTTTGAAGTAAAATAAATAAATAATTAAAACTAAAATACATATTTCAAGGCAGATTTTATTATACTCAAAATGAATTAGGTTTTATAAGGTATATACGCATATTGTCACTTGAGAAGCGAATACATTTGGCGAGTCGAACGGATTGGCGAACTCACCTAAAATTTGCATTGTGAGTGGCGAATGAACTTTTTCGCCTGCCATGTTATGTTGCCATTCAAACAAATTCAAAAAGTTCATCCGAATTTGACGTTTCTGTCATTTTTGTGTCATTTGCATATGTTTTTGTTTATTTATTTGTACAAAAGAGCGCGATGTTTGTGTAATTGTAGTAGGTAGCGAGGATGATGTGCGTCAATTGGAAATGGCAGCTCATACAAAAGTGGTGCTAGTTCGGATACAGATGAGCTGGATGTGGGAAGTAGTGGTGCAATGAAACGTAAAACCCACAGTGGTACCAATGGTGATTTAATGATAGTAGAAGACGTTTTGCAATCACATCCACTTAAATATAACAATTGGCAATAGCGCAAAAGATGCGCATGAATACATAGTGGTGCGCCTGCGTTACTTCAAACGTTTGTATTTTGCCACTGCAGCAACATTACAAAAAATTATACCAGATCTTATTAAATCCATTTAACAAATGTGGAACTCTCGCTTGAATTTAATGAAACAAATACGGGCTTTGGTTCAAAAACAAATTGATTTACATATATTTGAAAGAAGAATGTTTATCCACTACTCGCCCCTCATGCAGTCTTGTACAATGGACTTCACTCACTTATGGTTCAGTTAAGCTTGCATAGCAGGGCATAGCATAGCAATACACAGCACGTAAAAGAAAATGTTGATTTTTTTTTTTTTTTTTTTGGATGTTTATTTCAAAAGTTCAATACATCAGTTTTTCTTAATCCAAATAAACCAGATTAGTATATGTGATATGTTAGTTAGATGCAATGTCCCATATCGAGCTCTCAGCATCTATAAATCTATAATGAATATTATTCGTATACGTTTGTGGTAGTAGATATTACTGAGTTAATTTGCACGTTATTCATTAATGATACATACTTTGATTACATTTCGGGGTATAATGAAAAAAATTTACAAAAACATTATATGAATAGCAGGGCTTTTGGTATAAGATAAAAAAAAAATAAGAAACTAAATAAAACTTAATATTACGTATTTGGGTTAGTCCTTTAACCACCAGATTTTTAGAGTATTAAGGTTTTGTAAATCTTTAATGTCTGTGTAAGGTATACTCGTTTCGAATCGAAGCTCGTTTTCGTCAGGTTGAGAGGATTTAATAGTTTTATCTGTAGCTCTGCGGTATCTATGGTACAAGACAGGTACGGCTTCTTCATTTTGCACCAATTTGTTCTTGTCAAGGTAGATAAATGCTTCTGGTGGGATAAGTCCTAGTTCCAGACAGTTTTTTATGTAATTTTCATTAGTGTAGAATGGACCGTTTATGAGGTTATTTTCGTCGCAGTTAAGGCATCTTTGTATGTGTTTTCGTATAAGATTAATCATGTAATTATCTATTCTGTTAACTTTGGATTGGTTGTATAGATAGCTATTAGAGTAATATCGTGTGTAATCACTTTGTGGTGTTCTATAAAGTGAAGTGCATGCTCTAAGACATTTACGTTCGAAACTACGAATTTTTTCCATGTAGGATGGGCTTATGTTGAACCATATAGGGGCAGCATATGTAATTATGGGCCGAATTAGGCACTGATACATGATTATCTTAACTCTAGATGATACGTGTCGTGAATAGAATAAATTTTTGTATGAAAAGAATGGTGCAGTGAAATAACGCCCAAGGAAATAACGCCCATGGGCGTTATTTCCCACTCAAAAAGGAAATTACGCCCATGGGCCTTATTTCCTTTTTAAAAAGGAAATAAAGCCCATGGGTGTTATCACCTTTTGCTGATGGGTGTTATTTCCTTTTTCGAAGAGAAATAAAGCCCACGGACGTTAAAAACGAATTAAAACAAGCTGATTCAAGAATTAAGTATATGGTTTTCTTTATTTCAATAAATTTGAACATATTTGTTATGTTTTTATAAGGCGGGGTGCAATATCGCCTTGTGAAATAAGCCCTTTAAGGCCTTATTACACTATTGAAAGTGAAATAAGGGCTTTATTTCAAAAAAGGCTTTATTACACTTCGAAAGAGAAATAAAGTCTTAAAGGCCTTATTGCTCTTTCATTTTTTTTAATGAAACAATAATATTCTAATTCTTTTTGTATTTGATTGAATAGTTACACACAAATTTCACGTTAACCAAAGTGGGAAACGTGGCACGCGGAAGGACATCACCGTGGCGGTAGCCACGGCTATGGCACACACCCGGAGTTGGAATGGCGTAGCCCAGGGTTATTTTTTGAAGCGCGGCCGAAGGCCGCCTACGCGGAAAGGTGTTCTGCACCTAAAAATCGTGGATCGGGCCTCCGTAACTATAATCCGAAGGGGGAAAAGCAATATTTTGTTTCTGTGAAAAGTTATTAGTGAAAAGCCGAAAATTGTCCGGGGTCAGATCCCCAATTCGGGGCCCCATCCACGTTTTTTATGTGCAGGACACCTTTCCGCGTGGGCGGCCTTCGGCCGCGCTTCAAAAAATAACCCTGGGCTACGCCATTCTAACTCCGGGTGTGTGGCATAGCCGTGGCTACCGCCACGGTGATGTCTTTCCGCGTGCCACGTTTCCCACTCTTTTCTCACAGGGTAATTTGTGAAAAAAATGCTAATCAATAGTTCGTGTTGCTCGCGTAAAATCCTATGGGCGTTATTTCTCTTTTAAAAAGGAAATAAGAGCCTTGGGCTTTATTTCTTTTTGCAGATGGGCGATATTTCCATTTAAAAAGGAAATAAGGCCCATGGGCGTTATTTCCTTTTTGAATGGGAAATAACGTCCATGGGCGTTATTTCCTTGGGCGTTATTTCACTGCACCGAAAAGAATGCTCTCCTGGCTCGCTCCAGCTGCTTATTGACATGTACATTGAAGTACAAGAACTTGTCGAGGTTTATTCCGAGATACCTCACAGTGCTTTGGACCGAGATATTTGAGTTACTTATGGTTGATTTTATTCCAAACTTTTTCCAGTTCTTACTTATATCTCGATTACATTTTTTAACTGGGGGCCTAAACAAGATTATTTGGCACTTCCTTGTATTTATTTTAAGGTGCCAATTTTTTGTATATGTTTCTATCTGATTAAAGGTTTTTTGGAGATTTGAATTTATGGCATAAATAGTGTTATCTGAGTGATAGATGACGAGATCATCCGCATATGAGATGATATTTTCAATATTATTAATAAGGTCCAGCATAAAAATGTTAAAAAGTATTGGTGAGTTGACTGTTCCTTGCTGTAACCCGTTTTCCATTTTGAAATTTCGGGAACTTTGCGATTTACCATTCGAAATTGTAAATTCTTTATTGTGTGTCATATTACAAATTAACATTAATAGATGCAAAGGGAATTTGTAGTTCATTAATTTAAATATTAGCCCTTTTAACCACAGACCATCAAAGGCAGTCTCTAAATCAATCAGGCATGCCCCTGTGCAATATTTCTTATGCCAGTTCCAATTGACATGCGAGACCAAACAGTGAATTGCTTGTGTGGTAGAATGTTGGTACTTAAAACCAAATTGTTTTTCACTTGTAAGATTATTTTCGTTACAAAACTTCGTTATATTATTATTTACCAGTATTTCAAATATCTTGCTGATATTAGGAAGAAGACTTATGGGACGCAAATTATTTATGAAAGTAGGGTCTTTGCCTTTTTTGGGTATAACGATGGTTTTCGCTTTTTTCCAATTTAGTGGGAAGTAAGCGTTATTCAATATGTTATTGAACAATGAACAATATTCTAGAATAATCAAATGGGGTAGATTTTTTAACACAATATTTGGAATGCCATCCCAGCCCGATGATAATTTAGCTGGGATGTTTCGGAAAATATCAATTACTGAGCTCGGAGTTGCTAGGTAATCATGTGTTTGATTATCTTCCAGCATATTTGATTGGTTATTTTCCCTAAATGTGGTTTTTGTGTAATGAAGAGTATCAAATTGGGATTTGATTTCTAAAAACTTTTCGAAACTCTCTATTACTATATTATGGGTTGCATTATCAGAGTCATTCTGCTTGACGGAATGAACTGATTGTAAGTATGAACCTATAGAGTTAAGTATGAGATCTTGCTCTCTGAGTACAAAGTAATCGGGTGTGTTCTCTATTTTACTTTCGTCTATATTCGCCTCTGTGAGAATATGCTTGTAGTTATTAGGTATTTTAATCTCGTTTAGCTCCACAGCAGTGTACGGCCTAAAGCTTTTTTTAATTTTTTTAAACATATCCATTGAGTCTTGAGGGTCTATCGAAATCAATCTTTTTTTATAGTAGTCGTTTGACACTTTGTTTATATTTTCTTTTAATAAAATTTTAGTTAACTTGAGCCTAGCTTTAATATGCGATAGCATTTCCTCTTGTAGTATTATTTCCTTTCGATTGTGTTTTTTGATGAGTGTAAGATATTGACTCTTTTCTTTGTGTAACTTCGTGATAATACTATTGTGGTATATTTTATTTACGTCAACAATCGCAAACTTAGGTACGATTTCTTCAATAGTATCTACAATAATTTTGGATAAAGCGTTTAAGTGAATGTCTATTTCCGTGTTATCTAAGTTTCTTGCTTTGGGTACCAGGGCTACATTTAAGAGCTTCTGCTCCATTTTGTTCCTGAATTTGTTCCAATTCGTTTTTTTATAATTATAGTTTCTGGGGTTATTTTTTATAAATAACTGGAAAGGGTTTAGACTAGGGTCTTTCGAGACCATCATTTGGATCGCATTATGGTCGCTATCGTAGTCGAGGGACTTGATACAATTAGTAGTATTATTTTCTTTCTTGAAAGAAAGTCTACAATCAATTATGCATACGTCGAGAAAAGAGTTAGCACGAGGAAACGATGGTGTTACTGATGCGTAAAGTTCGCAGCGATATTTAATTTGGTTGTCTTGAATCCATTTTAGGAGGATGTTGCCTCTTTGGTTACTAACAGTATTCCCCCAGTTACAATGTTTGCTGTTGAGGTCCCCCATGATTAAAAAACGATTATCTGGGTTGTCTAACTTTAATGTTTGAAATAAAATATTGATATCCCTTTCGAAATGCTCATTGTTATTTCCACTTGGGTAGTACGCTGCTACGACGAATAACGAATTATTGTCTGCAGTGGGTATTTTTATAACACAAGTTTCTAAACATGACAGTTTTGGGTTAGTTGTGACGTCTACGTACTTAATATTGTTTCGGACGAGTATACCTGTGCCTCCTCCTTGTTTAGAGTTATATCTGTCCTTGCGGATGAAATCATAGTTTTTAAACCAAAGTTTGTGCTTTTTATTTAGTTTTGTTTCATTCAGTAAGACAATATCTGGTTCGTTTTCTATTAGGAACTTTTCAAGATCATATCTTCTTGGTTTTGTGATTATAGAGTTAACATTAATGGATATTATATTAAGTGTTTTTAAAAAAGTGTTAGTTGCGTTAGTCATGGTGAGTCCAGTAGGGAGAAAAGAACATCAATGCGAGATGCTTGCTCTTGTTGTTGTTTTTGGAGGATTGATAGTTGCTCTCTTAAATTATCTAAAGACTTTTTAAGCTCTAACAGTAAATTGTGGGTTAGTTTTTCATTACTATTAGATACATTAGGCATGTTTTGGGTTGTTGCAGATTTTTCAAATAGATCTGCAAATTTTAAATTTGGGTTAATAAAGTGTTGATTATTATTGGTTTTTTTAGACATAGTTTTCCTCTTTTCAATAAGTTTTAACCTAAGGTTAGTATATTTTTCGCAACCCTTATATGATGCGGGATGTCCATACTTTTTGCAAAGTACACAATATAGTTTGCTTTTATCGTCATCGTTTGATTTTTCCAAATTGCAATCTTTGCTGTTATGAGGTTGATCGCATTTAACACATTTGGGTGGTAGATGGCAGTTGGCTGCGCTGTGAAAGAATCATTGGCAGTTACGGCATTGTGCAATACCTTCTTTTTTTAGAGGTTCCCAGTTAATACATCTATAAAGGATGTTTTTTATTTTTTTAAGTGCATTTATGCTGCTTCCAGGTGTAATTTGTACCATAAATATTGGCAACGCGGTTGAATTTTTCTTTGAGTTTTTTGTCGAAAACGGTGCGACTTTAGTAGTTTCCAAATTGTCGTTTTGATGTCTCTGTAATTCTTTTAGAATTAGATTAGGGTCTGTTTTTGGGTTTAGTCCTTTTAATAAATAAGTTTTATTTTTCAATGCTTTCGGTGAGTACGTGTAAAATCGAACTGCCGTTTTTATAAGGAAATCCTTTACCAATACGAAGGTTTTTAAATCTTGTACGTAGAGTGTTTGCTTTTGGTCTTTATTCTCTTTAATTTTGAAGTTATTAATTTTGATGCCTTTAGTTAGCACTTCAATAAGTTTTTCCGGCTCGACGCCGTGGATTATAATCGGCGGCACTTTGCTATTATATTTATTATCACTTTTGTTATTGTCTAGTGATTTGTTTGTTTCTGTGCAATTTCCATTTGCACCTTTATTTTCTCTGTGTGGGCTTTTGTTGTTGGAGCTTATTTGCTCTTCACATGTTTTACTTTGTTTCTGTGAAACATATTCTTTAAAATTATTCACGCACTCATCATCCTCACTTTCGAGATCGAGAGACGCGTAGTAATTGTTATTGTTGGTTTGGTTGGTAGATGATGTCTCATACATATCGTCTCTTTTTCTTTTACTTGACGTTTGCACTTTTTCACAATCCATGTGGTCGGGGACCACTAAGTTATTTGAGTTTTGAGCATTCTGCTCATACATATTATTAATTTTCACATTCGGGCATGTGTTATTCTTTTTATATACCGTGGTTTTAAATGTTTTTTGTGATAATTTATTTAGTTTATTTAAATGGTTCTGTGGCACCTTATGTAAATACGAGTTTAACAATCTAGCGCGATCCGTAGAACGTCTGTCGCTCATCACACTCGCTTGAGTACTCAAAATGTTGATTATACTTCGCACAACGCACATCCCCTCAAAATCAGATATTCGCGAAACATATAGAATTTCATGAGCTCGCACACATTCTCTCAGCTTTTCTTCTTCCATTACAACGCTTTTATTTGCTTTTTACTAAAATTTATAAGAATAATAAGCAAAAGCTTTGACAGTAGGTATGTTAAGTTACATAGAGATCAAAATTCAACAGACTTCTATGCCATGCTCTGGGTTGCCATGCGTTGTATAATCGAATACATGTAAAACCAATTCAACAGATATCGCAAATGACAGAACCCATGCAATGTATTGCTATGCTATGCAAGCATAACTGAACCATTATGAAGAGTATGTTGCATCTGCAACCGGAGATTGTCAGTAGTAATCATTTTTTAACGTGCCATCGTTTACCCACATTGACCTAGAGGAACTATTATTTAATTTCATTAAAAAACCCACAAAAGTTGTTTACTCACTTCTATGTTGTTTTATTTTCGGTTAAAATTCTTTTTTCTATCAAAATATACACAAAACTTGTCGCTTCTTTTTCTCAAATGCGAATGAAATAAGCATTCGTCAAATTTTGACACATTTGGCGAAGCGAATCTAAGTTTTTCGCTACTGGCAATTCGAGAAGTTCATTTTCGTCACTCATTCGCCACAGATTCGCATGCCGCAATTCGAGACGGCGAAATTCGTCAAAATTTTCATTATCTTCGCATGTGACAATATGCGTAATAGTATCATAAAAATGGTGGCAATCTGTTGGAAGAAATTTTTTTAGATCTTGCAAATGGTCCCACTTTTTTTTAGATATGGCTATTTTCTCTTTATAAAGACAATCGGGGGACACATTTTCAATCGGAAACTTCGATCTCTGTGGGAGTAACTGATATTCATCTGTTATATTTGTTTTAAAACAAATTGATCCTGACGAGTCATACGCCAAGGTTCGAAGCATGCTTACTGTATGATCTCCAATGCCCCTGCCTGTAATTTAAGAAAAGCTTAAGTATATAACTAAAAAATTGTTTCAGTGTGCAATATTCACCTGGTCGTATTGATGTGTATATCTTTGAAATATTTTCGAAATTTAAAAAATAATCATAACGCAAATGGTGCGCTTGTAGAGGTGCTGGAACTTTTCTAGCTTCCTTAATGAGTTGAACAAATTGAGACGGCAAGTTTATTTGTTTTTTATTTATTTTTCTCTCTATAAGGGAATGCGTGGCATCACATTCCATTTGCGTATGATCACTTATTAAAAACTTCTGTTCAATTGTTATTTCGGTTTCCTTTGAAAAATACACCAAGGCGTTAGACAAAACCGTATTACGATTTTGGTGAAAGCAACCATCCGAGTAAATAATAATGTGATGGGTTTCAGGCGATGGAGCATGGAAATTTCTTAAGTGTTTAATAATACATGTAGCAAAAACGGAAGAGACTAAATTTCCATCTGTTTCATCCCACACATAATTATCTGATTCATACGTTACAATATTATAGACAGTAAAGTTATGTAGTTGAAGCTTCATTTTATAATATGCAGCACTCGCGTTTAGTTGAGGCACTAATTTAACTGCCTGCACATCCATACAGAATACTGCATATAGTCCGGATTTAGCATTTTTGAAATCGTTTTGCTTTTCTGCACGCATTTTTTCGATTTCTTCTCTATGTTTTTCGTATTGCTCGTCGGAAACATTATTAGCTTTATGTGATACGCATAAATTGCACTGATCTTTTCTTGGCTTAAAAATTGAATAATTAAATTCCTTTATTAATTGTGCAAATATTGGGTACGACAATTTTAGGCCTCCATTTTTTTTTCGGATTCACACTCGTTGACATAAAGCTTGTAAATCTCCTGATATGAGGAAAAATCCGATTCGAAGTATAACTTTTTGCTATCTTTTCGACAATAATGTGACTCCATTTTTGGCAACTGCTCTAGTCATTTTTTTAGAAAGTCACGTCGGTTTTTGTTGCGCTGACCTATAAGTGAAGATCGCTTAGCATTTTTGCGCAAAATTGAAGCTTTATCGGGACAGCATTGAGTACCATATTTACTGCCACTGCTAATCCAATTTCGAACCATCTTTTCCTTTACTCCTAGTGTTGAATAAAACATTTTACGGCACACTTGTAATCGCTTTGAATTAATTCTCAAGAAATATGATATGGACTGATTCCGTCTCGAATTTTCAGAGGTTTTCCTTTTTGTTTCAGAAAAGCTTGTAAGACCTGCAACATACTGCCTTTTTTGCTCCTGTCTTTTCGCGTGGACTCATTAAACGTCGAACACTTTCTCATCGCACTTTTTACACAAAATTGTGATGAACATGGCTCTCCTAATTGAATAGAAGATTTTTGACAAAGTTCTTTTTTTGATATACCCAAATATTCCATGCCTTCCATTCTTTTCTTTTTATTTACATTTTGTTTCCATTCGGACTTGTTAGCAGTATTTTTCCTTTTTGGAACACCATCTGAATCAAAATTTTCTTTAGCACAATTCATGTTATTAAAACTTTTAATAAAAAAACTGTTTCCAACACAAAAAAGGTTAATTGGACTGACACAAAAATGACTTAGGGCTTTTTTCTTTTAAAAAAAACTTCGAATTAGTTAGGGCTTTTTTTATATGACTATAAATCCGTTATTTGCGATCATAGCCCACTAATTTTTTAAGGGGAGGTGTATTTGACAGTGGTCTACCGGAATACATTAAAAACGCGATTTCGAAAAAAATATAGATACGCCTTTTCTATATTAAGCCAACGATATCTATATCCAGTATTTTGTACCGTTACAAACCACCGTTATATGACCAAAACTATAATACCCTTTATACTGGTGCACGCTGGGTATACAAATGTGTTTGTGTATGCGTATCCTTTATAGACGTCCAAAGTACCAAACCGATTTTTATGAAATTTTCACAGTATATTCTTGGGATCACGGGTTAAAGCATAGGCTATATAAAACTTCAATTCGAGGTAACACTGAAATTATTTGGTATAAATCCATGATTTTTCGATATGTGTGGCCTTTATTCAAGATACTTATAATTTTTGGAAAGTGAAACATTTGTTTGTTTTGCTTGTGCTTAAATGATGCATTAAGTTTTTGGTCGTTCTCTATTAAAGGGAAAGCCCAATACATTTAAAAGTTCGGTGTGTACGACATAGGCTATACACGGTTGCGCTACGCCTGGATGTCCGGTGCAAGACGGTATCATGCGGCCTGTCGCACAGGTTTCAAAGGACCGTCGAGGTGCACTCTACCGTGGCATGCCAAGCAGTATAGGCAGTACCCGTGGGCCTGCGCTACTTGTTGACGTTGCTGCAGCTGCATGCCTTTATAAATGGCGCATAGGCGGAGCGCATGTGGACGACAGCAGAGCCATGTAGTGCGGGGTCCCTTGGGGTTGTTTCCGGCCCTGCTGGCTTGTGGTCGTTCAGGTGGTACGGGTCCGATATCGTTTGTGAAGGTCTTTAAGATATTCTTCCTTCCATCGGCGACAACACTCATGATGGAGGTTTTTGATCCGTTCAAATCGATTTATGAGATAGAGTGAGTCCACATTTTGCTCTGGTTTGGCCAGATAGATTTACATAATTTTGGAAAATTGGTCGGTGCCTCGCCCACATTTTTTCCGTTTTGTTTGTGCCTCATTAACGTCGAAATTTTAAGGGAACCTACGCAAAATTTTACCCATAGCCACTGGGGCTTGCTGACTTTGTAAAAACAGAAATAAGGGATCTCCTGCAAAATGGCATTATACGACGTTCACGATAGCCCTATAATATCTAACCTCATCTGGGTAGTGGCCTCCATGAGAACGGAGTAAAAAAGAGATTAGTAATTTACTTCCGTAAATTGAACGAAAAATCCAAAGACGACTTATACCCCATCCCAAACGTCGGGGTTATACTATCAAACTTGGTCAAGGCCCAGCTGTTTACGACCCTGGACGTAAAGTCTGGGTTTCACCAAATTGAACTCGCTGAGCGAGATCGGGAGAAGACCGCGTTTTCAGTGTGCAATGGCAAGTATGAGTTTTGCCGTTTTCCGTTCGGTCTGAAGAATGCCTCTGGCATTTTTCCACGGGTAATTGACGACGTACTTAGGGAACATATTGGTAAATACTGCTTTTTTATATTGACGACATGGTCATTTTCTCACAAGACGAGGATGACCATTTAACGCATGCAGAGGCTGTTTTTAAAAGCCTGCTTGAAGCATCTGGGGAGAAATTTTACAAAACAGAACTTGAGTACCTTGTGTTCCAAATAACAAAAGGAGGAATAAATACCTGTCCACAAAAAATTGAGGCAATTAAAAACTTCCCACAACCAACAACTTTAAGGGGTGTTCGATCCTTTCTAGGGATGGATGGGTACTATAGGTGCTTTGTTCGCGACTATGCGAAAATTGCCAAACCTTTAACCAATATCCTCAGAGGTGAATTTGGTAAGGTGTCGACCTCCCAATCGAAGAAAATTTAAATTACATTCGACCTATACCAAATTAAGGCATTTAATAAACCAAAGAGCATACTTATTTCAGAGGACGTCATGTTGGCTTACCCAGACTTCAAAAAGGCTTTCGATTTGCCTACCGATGCTTCGTCACACGACCGCGCGGTGCTTTCCCAAGAGGGGCGACCGATTACAATGATCTTTAGAACACTGGATAAAAAAGAAGAACATTTTTCCACAATTGATCGTGAACTCCTGGCCATTGTATTGGCCCTCAAAAGTCTTACGCCCTACTTGTACCGCGTTAGGGAATTGAACATTTATACCGACCACCAGCCCCTAACCTTTGCGGTCTCGGATTGTAACCCAAATCCAAAAATAAAGAGGTGGAAGTCCTTTATTGAAGGATATAATGCCAAACTTCATTATAAGCCGGGGAAGGACAACTTAGTGGCTGATGCCATGTCACGCCAGTTTATAAATTCCCTAGATCCTGAACCCGAATCAGATCACTGTTCACTCAATAACTGTTCATAGCGGACTTACTTATAAATTGGAAACAGTTCCAAAACCGTTGAATGTGCACAGAAACCAGCTGATTTTAGAATCAGGTCAACATCCGTCCAGGAGAACATTTGTTATTTTTGGAAACCAATTACGACATATCCTCACATTTCCTGATGATGAGAGCTTGTTTAGAATGCTGTTAGAAACAGTAAAAACTGACGTAGACAACGGCATTCACTGCGAGCTTCCTTTGCTGGCAAAGATGCAAAACCGACAGTACATACATTCCCAAATACCACATTCCGTCACACAACCGAATTTAATATGGACGTTTTCGATCCCAATGAACAAACAGAAATAATTACACAAGAACATAACAGAGCTCATGGCGCTTCCCAAGAGAATGTAAGGCAAATTTTGTGGCATCAAATTGCAGAATCTGCATGAAAGCTAAATACGTTAGGCACCCAGTAAAGCAGCCTATAGGAAGAACTCCCATTCCAACCTTTCCGGGTGAAATTCTCCACATCGACGTCTTCTCTACCAATGCCACATATTTCCTTACTTTCGTTGACAAGCTATCAATTTCGCAGTTGTGCAGCAAATCCCTTCGCGAACAATAATCGACATTAAATAACGCATTCTGCAATTGGTCAACCTATTCGCAGGGACCAGGACCATTTTTTGCGATATTTAGAAATCACTAAATTCAAATACATTATGATCTTGCCTCAGGGACTTCAACATCGAAACCGTAAGTGCTTCTCCCCTGCATAGTACGTCAAATGGGCAGGTGGAGAGATTCCATAGCACCATAGAAGAAATTTCTAGATGGCTTAAATTGGAAAAGGGAATTGAAAACACGACGGATCTTATCTTACTTGCCACTATTGAATACAAAAGGAGCATTCATTCCGTAATTGGCGAGACACCCTTAGATATCTTTTATTCGTGGGTGGGTGAGATGGAAGATAGGGGTAAGATAGAAAAAGCTCAGGAGGCGGCGCTAAGAATCCATAACAAAAAAAATCAGCAAGAACATTTGCCGTAGGAGAAACGGTCCATATTAAGTCAAATAAACGCCTAGGGAACAAACTGGCCTCCTTGTATGTGGAGGGAATAGTCCAAGAGAACCTTGGTTCTACGGTCAGGATAAAGGGGAGAATAGTTAATAGGGATAATCTTCGTTAGCGAGTTAAGTTTTTACCTTAAGTCTTATACTCTCCTTTGCATCTCTTTTTTCTTTCAGACTCCTAACTCTTACGCTTCTTTTCATGACTTTGACTTCGACAAACGGCAACGTTGTGGACTACTCCCACTCGGACTCCTTACAGATTACAGACGGCGACCCAGTTTTATGGGGCTCCTACTACATACTACAAATCTGTCTGCCTACGAAGAATTGACCGTTGACACCCGTTCTGCACTAAGACTTTACCCAAGGAGTCACATGACGAAGCTGATGATGGCGGACCTGGAACACATCGACAAGCTTCTTCGGACAGCGATGGGTCCAGTGAGACATCTGTGTGGTCTGAACATTCTGGGAACTGCTTCAAAGGTTGTAGCGGGTACACCGGACTTTGACGACTTACAAAGAACTCGACAAGCTTAGAGACAGTAACGATCGGCAAGTAACAATAAATTCAAAATTCCAAGAACAAGTTACCGATTTAACCAAAGTAGTAAATAAAATTTTAAAGGCAGAAAAACAGGAACAAATAGATACCGGACACCTTTATCAAATTCTTTTAGCCAGAAATAAGGCTATTATTACATACCTAGATAATATTATATTGTCAATCACTCTAGCCAGGCGCGAAATTTCCGAAAATTTAAAGATATACGTCTGTACTAGAATAATTACTCTATTCACCTTTAAAATCCCTGTTAAGAACTAGCATTAATAGCAATAATGAAAATACGGAAGAATAAAACTAAATAATATTTCACACTCAGATAAGTTATTGGTAGTCGCTAATCAATTATCAGAGCAAGTCTGAGAGATCACAACTAAATTCCTGCAATGGTTCACTCATTTGGCCCTTTAAAAAATTCGCGCAAAACTATCAGACTTTCTCTGCATAAGATCAACTTAGCATCTTAACAAAGATGACTTTATACGAAACTCTCTCCCGCTCATCTGACATTAGATACATAAACAATGAGGAGCCAGAAAGCAAAAAACGCACCAAAACAATTTGGGAAAATCATTGAATCATAAGTGAACATTTCGAAGATGATATTTTTTACGCATTTGAGTGGTTTATAGGGATTACAAAACGCTTACAAGATACAAACAAGCCGCCTTTTCTCTTTATATTATTTTCAAATATTTATTTTAATTTATAACTATTTTTATTTGAAATCATATTATTTCAATTTCCATGTTTTATTACATTACGAAATGCACATCATTAAGGATTTTACCTTATTTTAAGATATCTTGGAAATTTTAACTTTATATTATGAATTATTTATTATTTCATATCAAGAAAAATTCAAAAATTAATTCGGTAGCACCTTCTTGCATACCTCTTGGTATGTGGAAATTGCAAAACTCCTAAAAATCTACTCAAAATGCTCATATTTTGATTTCAAAATGCTGGCATCATTGGTACATGTTATAAAAAAATTACTACTTTTTGAGCGCTCCCAGAGAGCGCGAAGTTTCGTATCTAGTCATCTTTGATCTCAACTACATAGCGTGTTAACAGCAAGAGTGATTCGAACTCAAGTCTGTTGAAATTCAAATTAACTGCTTTTCGAGTTAGTCACGGTCGCCATAAGCGTAACCAAAAAAATGACCAAGAAGTTAAAAAAGGTTACCAAAAATTACTAAGCAGTACACAACGCAGTCGTATTGAATTATCAGATTAAGTAACAATTAGATTGTACTTATACTAGTCAGGTGATGGTAAAAAGTGACGCTTATATGGCAAAAAAGTATTGAAAAAGTTTAAAAGTAAAAGAAAAGAAAATGCTTAAGAAATATTTTCAGTTTTTCTTCAAGAAAAAAAGCGACAACTATTTGTTTCTTGCCAAAGCCAGAGTTGCGCAGGTCGCTTTTTTGTAAAAATTTTTCATAAATTAGCAGTAGAAAAGTAGAAGGGATTCTGAAATTTTTCTTAAGCGTTTCATAAGTGTGATTTTATATAGAGTTTTTGGATTTCTTTTGAACAGCGTAAAACCCTAAAAAAGAAAAATATTTTCCAATCCCAAAGGAGGAGCGACCAAGCACGTTCATTGATGCATTAAATAATTGTTCCGTGTCTTTTTTCCCTATGGTACATCGATATATAAAAATTGCTGCAAATCTTCCAGTTTCCTTTGCTCCTAGCGAACGGTGTTTCTCTTCCCTTCGAAGGTTAAAAACTTTGCCAGGAGATGCTGGCTCTACTCAACATCCACTCTACTTTGAAAGTAATTCCTGAAGAAATCCTAAACAAAATTTCAAAACAAACAAGAAAAATAAATATTGTTATGTACACGGCTAAAAGTTTAAGCCTAGATTTAAAACTTTTTGGGGTACATATATACCTATGTCTGCGTTCAAAGTGTTGTTTGTTAAGAAACTTGTGGAAAATTCATGAAACCTCGAAAAAATTTCCATCCAAAATTTCTAACTTTTTAGTAAAAGTTCTTAGATTTTTTTCGAGTAAGTGAACAAAGTTACCAATCTTAAGCCGCTAAAAGAATTACTCGATTATCTTCCATACAAATTTATAAGCGTAATATTTTTATATTGAAGAAAATTCTCTTGATCGGGTAGAAAAAAAATTGCCAAAAATCTAGTAATTCTTCTAGCAGCTCAAGATTGGTATCTTTGTTGACTACAATTGAACGAGCTACAAAACTGCATACGCGAAAAAAATCTAAAAATTGTTACTAAAAATTTAGAAAATTTTGTCGAGGTTTCTTGAATTTTCCACAAGTTTCTTAACTTTGAGTTGCAGTATTTTTATTGTGCATTTACACATACTTTCATCAAAAAATAATGAAATTAGTCTAAAGAAGTTGTCCAAAAAAGCCTTTTGAACGCAGACATACTGGTCTAGGTGTATGACCAAACCAAATTTGGTTTAGAATTAAGTTTACGCCGTTGTAATATGTTTTTTTTTTTTAAATGTTAGGACTCGAACCGACGTGCCCCAAATCAGTGCGCAATGCTCTACCTACTGAGCTACGGCGCACTCATGAATTTTGTGCGAAAAGTACACATATCCGCTGTGCATACGACTTTTGTTGTATTTTTGTTTATCCTAGTAAAGTTTTAAATCTGAACCGCAAAAAATTGAGAATTTTTGTAGGTAATTGAAAGGTTTGGAATTTATTACCAAAAAGTTTTAAAAATTGTGTAAAGCAATGAATGGTTTAAAAGTTAGGCTCAAATTTTTAGCCGTGTAGAAAGAGAAAAATTTCAAATAAATAAAAGTATAAATATGTAATATGTAAAAATATAAATATGTGTGTATTTACAGGTAATTCTTATTTACTGACACTTTGGCCACACCCCCCCCCCCCCCCCCCCCCCGAAATTGTTTTCTGGCTACGCGCCTGACTCTAGCACAACTAGGATTATTCAATTCTATTATTTCTGATAACGATGAGGTTGATTCAATCTTGAAAGCTGAGTCTCTCAATAATTTAACTGTAACCGATTTGTTTCTAGGCTTAAAGTTTTCCATGACAATAACCTTCTACATTTCCTAGTTAAGTATCCTAGACCTAAGCTCATTTGTAGGAGGTAAATTATATTACTCATAGCACACAACAACAAAATCCTCTCACTACGGGACAACACAGTAGCAGGTTGTGGTAAAGACATCTATTTCTTGGACAACTGTGCAGGGACAGTTGTGAGATTTTGCAGAAAATGTAACACCACGACTTGCGCTCAACAATTAGGAGTCAGCGTCACAGCAAAATGCAGAAGAACATTTGGTGAACTAGATCCCATACAGGAAACTGACGATAGCATGGTCGTCATAAATGATCGCACGGAACAGTAATGTCTGACAATGAAACTATTTCGCTAAAAAGAGGAACTTACTTGGTAACCTTTTCAGACAAAGCAAGCGTGAACGAAACTTGGGCCCTTCGTATAAATATAACTGGTAACGATGACATAATGAGCTTACCATACTTACGGCATCGTACACTAGAAACCCGACAACTGATGAAGGAACTGAGCCATGTCTATAAGACAGGATTGACAGCAACATCAATGATCCTTATAATACTGACCATAATCGCCGGGGTGCTTCTCACTATATCTATATTGAGGCACAAAAAAGGGCAAGCTGCAATAGCAAGAGCAGTTGAAAATATAACGCAAGGTCCGAGGACGTCCCCCACTTAGGAGGGGAGGAGTTATCACGGGAAGCGCGGTAAGGTTTACAATTTCCTGAAAATAAGTTGCGCATGGCCGGAGCCAACACTTTCCACAACTGTTGTAACCGAACACCACACAACAAGTATCGCACACTAGCCGTGAGAACGAAATATGTTGCGCAATTACTGCTGTGACAACACCACAACTGCAATGCAACGGCGACGGCGGCGGTGGCAGCGCTTCCGCAAATAGAGAGCTTAAGGGTTATATAAGTGTAGTAATTATTGTTTTTCTGTCAGTATGAATTTTAATATAATTTTAATAAAGTAATAAGAATCAGTCAGGGCCGTGCGCAGGAATTGGCCTTGGGGGGGGTTTTAATTTAGATTTGCATTCACATCATTTTTCACTAAGATAAACATATTTGCTGAAACAGATACCTAGACCCATACATCATAAATTTAAATGTTCTTTAACTTTTCTGAAACTGCATACTCTGATACCTAAAACTATACCCAAGAAAATTTTTTTGGTTGTACACATTTTTCTGTATTTGATACAGAATTGGTGATGTGATGGCGTATATCAGCTAACTAAAAGTGCAAAAAAAGACTACTTTCGGACCATAAAACGCTCATTTCTCAGAGCTTTACTCTCCAAAATGAGCTTCTTTCGGAGCACAAATGGAGCGAAAAATCGCTCTACGCGGGAACTCCAACGGAGTCATAAAAAAGAGTCCGAAATTAGTCCGATTTCGATGAATTTGAAGCGTTTTTTGACTATTTTTAAATGAACTGCGGAGCCTTTTATTGGTGCTTTTCTGAACCTTTTTCGGAACCTTTTATTCCTCCATTCTGAGCGGTTTTGGAGGCTTTTCAGACGCCTTTCGGATCCCTTTAATTGGTGCTTTTCTTTTATTCATCCATTCAGAGGGTTTTTGGGCTCTTTTCGGAGCCTTTTATTGGTGTTTTTCTGCAGCTTATTTGGGGTCGTTTTTTACTTCTTTTGGGTCATAATTTCTTTGCGCAATTTTTCCCTTCTAACTATTCTGCCGTCACCAATTCTGACTTTCTAAATTATCCCTATGAGCTACATGGGAACAATTTAATTAATTGTCCAACTATATGCGCCAATGATGTTCTTATTTATCTGAAAACTTTGAAGGAATCTTTTAAATGCTGTCCTGATAGGATTCCTACATGCTTCTTGAAAAAGTGTGCTAACAATATTTACCAACCCCTTACCAATTTGTTCAATCTGTCACTAAAGTGTGGTGTTTTTCCAAAAGCATGGAAAGAGTCGTTTCTTCTACCGCTTCATAAAAGCGGAAGCAAGGCTTCTATAGAGAACTATCGTGGCATAGCAAAGCTTTCTGCCATCCCAAAAGTGTGTGAAGCTATTGTTACCAATCAGCTTACGAATCCTATCTCTACCTTGATTTCCGACTGTCAACATGGGTTCTGTAAGGGAAAGTCCACCGTTACAAACTTACTTGAATTTACTTTGATTTCAGTAAAGCTTTCGATAAAGTGTGTCACTCTTTACTTATTCATAAACTGGATCAGTTGGGTTTCAAGCCGGATCTCAATCGCTAGATCTCTTCTTGCCTTAGCGACAGAGCACAAAAAGTAGTGTTTAAAAATTGTGAATCCGATGTTATTTATGTCTCCTCAGGAGTTCCTCAAGGAAGCCATCTTGGCCCGATTCTGTTCTTGTTGTTTATAAATGAAAATTTTAATGTATGCCGACGATGTAAAGCTTTGTCATTCGAAGAAGCTTCAATCAGATCTAAATACACTAGTTACTTGGTGCGATTTAAATTATATGCCGCTTAATCTAAAGAAATGTAAGTACATGGGTTTTTCGAGAGGAATATCACAGCCAGCTTCCTATACAATTAACAGTTATAGTCTTGAGCAAATGTATGATTTTGTTGACCTTGGGGTTACTATGGACTAAAAACTCAGTTTTAACTGCCACATTAACTTAACAGTCAATAAAGCTAGAGGCTTTCTAGCATTTGTTAAACGATGGTCTAAAGAATTTATGTAACTAAAACTCTTTACTACATTAGACGGTTGTATAATTTGGAACCCACGTTACCAGGTCCTCGTGGATCGCTTAGAATCAGTTCAAAAACAATTTTTAATATTTGCCTTAAGAGATCTTCACTGGGATCCCTTGTATAATTTGCCATCGTATACGAGTCGCTTAAAACTAATTAATCTTCACAGCCTTTCTAGTCGGAGGGAAATGCTTGGAATTGTCTTCATGATTAAATTACTAAATGGTTCAATCGTAATCCCGTTTCTTTTGAGCGAAGTGAACTTCAATGTACCTTCTCGTTCATCAAGACATTTTAAACCACTTATCTTGAAACAGTGCCGAACTAATTTTGAATTAAATGAGCCTTTTCGTTGTTTGTGTCAAGATTATAATTCTCATTCTGGTACGTTTGATATTTCAGACTCACTATGCAGCATAAAAAAGTAAATTCTTTCTATCCTAAATACATATCAACAATTTGCTTTCATATCCTTTGATTCTTATCTTTATTCTTTACAATAACTATTCGCTGTCAACTAATTATTTATTAATTGTGTCATCTATTTTTTATCTACCTTACACTCTAAACTTTTTTGTTGAATTTTACAGCGATAATGGTAGGCAACACTTTACCGACTGTTTATGTCTAAATTCACGCATGTTAATATACGCATTTTTTTGTTGATTGATTAAAGCGAAAAATGTGTAATTCCATACACACACAGCTGCTTAAATTTGCAGCGCTTTCTACGCGCTCTCTCTCACTTATTTTTATGTTTAAAGCCAAAAATGTTTAATTTGAAAATATACAGTAGCTTACAGTCAAAATGGGCCACCATTAAAATTGCAAATTCCAGCAAGAATAACTTCTTTTACTTATATGTACACATACGTCAAAAAAAAAATTGCGAAATTTGTGAAAAGAATTAAATTATTGCTGGAATTTGAAGGTTATAAAGGATGAAAATTATTTTATTTTTTTATTAAAACAACAGAAAATATAGTAAATTAACAAAAGTATTTAATTTCATGTTAACAATAAGAAAATACATGTATTCATACATTAAAATGAAGGACTATATATATATATATGTATAAAAAGGATGAAAACTATTTTATTATTTTTATTAAAACAACAGAAAATATAGTAAATTAACAAAAGTATTTAATTTCATGTTAAAAATAAGAAAATACATGTATTCATACATTGAAATAAAGGACTATACATACATGTAAGTAAAAAATACAATCGCGAGCGTCTTTATGGGCGTATAAATGTCGATGGTAATTTGTAAGGCTAGCAAATTCACTTTTACATATATTGCACTTAAACATTTTTCTTATCACTAACAATATTTTATTTATAATTATTTATTTTACTATATTTATTTATTATAATACTTTCTTTCTTTTGCGCCACGCTACCGCAACACTTTCAACTGAAATTCTTATTTCAACTGAAATGAGAAAAGAGAGCGCTAATCAACAACCGCTTGCTGAGACGAATTACGCATATTTGACTGTGCGCTTCAGCTTCACGCAACAAAGGGTTTGTTTATTTCGTATTTTTTGTGCGCAAAAAAAAGTTTGCGCAATTTTATGTTCATTTTCAGCTGTGAAATGAAAGTTTGCTGTAATTTGTGTTTAAATTTATTCCTTTTGCGACTTAAAGCAGAAAATAAACAGAAATTATTGCAATTTCAAGCAACAGTGAGAGACTCAACAAAAATTTACTGATATCATCGCTGTAAAATTCAACAAAAAAGTTTAGAGTGTACTTAGCTGATGAGTTTTCTCTGTAGCTGAGCAGTTTTAGATCTCGACGATTAACAAACCAAAGCCAGACTATTGATAAACGTCCATGAAACATGCGATCTTTACCTTCTGTTAGGTGAAATAAAAAAAACCTCAGAAAATGTTTGAAAACATTTAAATATTTGAACGGTGTCGCTCATCTGCTCTCCAACGTTCATTTTCTCACAATTCTCTTTACGCCTACAACAAAAAGGGTCAGAAAACACTCGAAATCTTTCATATAATTGAGCCTTGCAGTTCATTCGCTCTGTTAATTGAAACTGCTCACTGTTTTCATCAGTAAAATTAAAAAAAAAAAATGCCCATACGCTACACAACTTTGTAATTTCGGAAAGCTCCAAGTGCAATTCAAAGTGCCGGACTTATCGTCGCTACCGACGAAGAAGGCGCATTCAACAAATTGTCAACGAAAAAAGGCGCATTAAAAATATTGCGGGAAATAAGGACGCATTAAAAAATATTTTGACGAAAAAAGGGGCATAAAACAATATTTTGACGAAGAAAGGCGCATAAAAAAATATTTCGAGGAAGAAAGGCGCAGTGTATACATTTACAGTAAACTTCACAAGGGATTTGGTGCTGGATTGAAAAAAATTGGGCCAGCCCAAGTACCCATTATACGTATGTATTTTTATTTAGTATTACGTTTTTTGAATAACTTATATTGCAGCTAATTATCGAAGCGCGTCTTTCTTTCCTAAAAAATATTTTAAAGCGCCTTTCTTTCTTACAAATTATTTTAATGCGCCTTTCTTTCTCAAGATATTTATAATGCGTCTTTCTTCAAACTTCGTCGACAAACAGTTTTGCGCCCTTTTTCGTCGATAGGAACGTTATGTATTGGCCAACCTTATTCTTTGCAACTTTCACCAATTTCTTCTTCCGTAAAATTATTTTAAGAGATTTTTTTTAAGATTCAATATAAGATTTATAAACCGTATTTTGAAAACTTTTGCAAAATCAATGCAACTTAGATTTGGCCATGGGGGGGGTTTTAACCCCCAAAACCCCCCACGTGCGCACGGGCCTGGAATCAGTTATTATAACAATTGAAAGATCATTTATTAATATTTTATACAAGTTTCCGGTAATGTTTCAAACTAAAATAAAATTGGAAAGAGAAAATCATAAAGAAGCCGTAATGAATGATATTTATTTATTTATTATTTCTTTAGTAAGTCTTTGGAATAACAATCCTTACAGACTATGTATTAAATCAATTCACATATTACTTATAACTACATTCGTGCATATGAATCAAACCACTTATAAAGCAGAATTCAACATCATGAGAAAAGCATCCCTAGGCAGCGAGAAATCCAAAGCGACTAAAATGCTTAATGAGTTAAACTCACGTACAGCACGGTTTATGGTGGCATTGCAAGCGTAATTAGTTCTCGTGCCATCCCCATAGAACGGAAAAACATTACGAAGAAGTCGTTGCGGAACATTAAACCGAATCCTTTCCAGCAGGTAGGGACAGTCTATTATACCCTTAATAATTTTGTAAGTAAAAGATAAGCAGAGTAAAGATCTGCGACACTCCAAGGACTTAAGACTTAAAAGCATAAGACGGGCAGAATATTGTGGAATAGGCTTCACGAAATTTAACTGCCGAAGAGCATATCTTAGAAAAACTTTCTGTACTCTCTCCAGTCTATTTATAGCTATCTGGGTACTTGGTCGCCAAATAAAAGCAGCATATTCCAAGTGAGATCTGACAAACGATGTATATAGTAGTTTGATGGTATATGGGTCAGAAAATTTTGCGGAGTTACGCCTCACGAAACCCAGCATGGAGTATGATTTAGTGGTTACATAATTAATGTGACCGCTAAAAGAAAACTTACTATCAAAGAGAACACCAAGATCCTTTAACTCACTAAGGCACTGAAGTTCACAATTAGAAATACTGTATCTTGAGTGCAGGATATTTATTAGATGATTTAGAATAGGTCACATGAAAGCATTTAGACGGATTTAGGGACAGCCGATACTCCATACACCACAGATATAACTTGTTAATATCATTTTGTAATTTAATGGTATCCTCAGGCGAATTTATTATCGAGTAAACTTTTAGGTCGTCTGCATATAGCAGACATTTAGCAAATGAAAAGCAATTACTTATGTCATTTATAAAGATAATAAATAATAATGGACCTAATATACTACCCTGTGGAACACCTGAAGTGGCCACAAAGGGAGCAGAAGATACGCCATCAACCGTAACAACACTGTGCCTGTTGCATAAGTAGGATCTTATCCATAACAGAAAGGATGAATGAAATCCAAGACAGCCTAGTTTATTAATTAAAACTGTATGAGATACCCTATCAAAAGCTTTGGAGAAATCAGTATAGATGCAATCCACCTATGAACCAGCCGAAAAAAACTCACTGAAGACAGCCAGGTTCGAAATCGTTGATCTATCCGCGACGAAACCATGCTGGTAAGGTGAAATAACGGACTTAACAGCAAAGCTCAACTTAGCATTGACTGCATGTTCAAAAGTTTTGGATATGGGTCTATAATTACGTACGTCATTCTTGTTGCCACTTTTGAAGATAGGCGTAATGGAGGTAATCTTCCAATCATCAATGAAAATCCCAGAGGATAATGACTTGTTGAAGATCAGTTGCAAGGGATAAATCAAGGCCGGACAATTTTTCAACAAGATAGGTGAAAACCCTTCATAATCTGATTGAGAGGAAGATTTAAGTTTAAAAATGGCTATACTAATATCTTCCGATGAAAGATGAAGAGCTCCGAAATTTAAGGCAGAGTCCGGGCCATTCGAAAAATCATGCGTCTGATTACTATCATCCGGAGAAAAATTAGATTTAAAGAACTCAGCAAACAAATTTGCTGCCTCACTCGGGGTTTGCGCGGAGGTATCATCAAGAAAAACTCCGGTGGGTACACTGGCGGAAGATTTTTTATCCTTAATATACTTCCAAAAGCTTTTGGGATTCGATTTAATGTTACCCTCGATATTGCGAATATAATTGGAATATAAATTTTTATCCAAAGTATTAAAATCCTTCAGGTAAATTTAACTTATATTTACAGAGGTAAAAATGATTCTTAGTGGTTTTGTATTTTTTTAAGAATTTATTTTTAAGGTTCTTCAATTTCTTTAATTCCCTAGTGTACCAGGGTAATTTATAGGGTCTTTTTACCCGTACAGGAATTCTATCTAAACAGTGGTTCAATAAAATAGATTTGACAACAGAGAAGCTAGTAGAAGGATCAAGCCCCCCGAGCAACTCCTCCCAGTTTATTTCAAGTAAGGAATCATTAAGACTTGCAAACTCGCATAAGGAGAAATTAAAAGTTAATCTACTCTCAGAAGTACCCAATGGAAAATGATAAAAAGTGCACTCAACAACCAGTGGTATGTGATGCCTGTCCTTGCTTTTAAAAGTCGAAAAATTTCTTATGTCTGCTCGAAAACGGGATGCTTCAATTAGGAGGAGTTATTACCCAGCTTCACTAGGCCACAAATATTGAAGAAATGTAAGCAAATCGATCTTTTAAATCGATGCATGCTTCTTTGTTATTGCAGCTGCAGTTATTAAGGAATTTGATCTTGAATCGGTGATTCAAGTTACTGAATTGTAATACCAAAACCATTCTTATTTTGGTTACTTGATCGGATGTTGGCGCATCTATTCAGATGCAGTTTAATTAAAGTAGAAATTGATATAATTGTTTAAAGGCCAATTAAAATATATACTATAAACATTACTTTAACACACATTTCGTAAGCGATTGCTACTATTACTACTTAAAAACTATTAAAATAATATTTTTCCATGAAAAGTTGTAAAAAAAAATTGAAAAATTGTACCACAGCGTCATCGTAAGTTTTATGTAAAAATAAACAGCAAAAATGAATTCCTTGCCCCAAAAAAGATTAATTTAGCCACTATTTTGTAAACAATTGCTTCATTTTATCAGATTTTCCTCACTTAACCCCTAAAAATAGGGTTAAAAATTTTAAACTCAAATAAAAAAAACCAGACCTATAGGCCAAAAACCTATGAGGTTTTGATACGAGAGGGATAGAGCTTCAGATTTTGTTGGTTTCATCAATTAGTAAAAATCTTGTTGTACAGTGTTATGTAACTAATTACTCGATGTAGGTATTATCCTCCCGAGAAAAATACGTATATGCAATAATGCCTCAGAAATTGTCCCCTTTATGAATGATTGATGCTTGCAGCTTTGTTCTTGAGTGGTGCCTGAAATGCACTTTCTAGAATTTTCTTTATTTTGAAAAACTGGATCAAAATGGCCGAGCTAAAATATGTAAATCGGGTGACTTAGTTGCGGAAAGCTTTTGGGGTTCCACAAAAAAATTGTAAATGATTTCTAGTACCCTTTGCATAAACTTATTATTCGCGAGGTAGTGATATCTCGACAGCAGTGTTGTCGAATTTGACAAAGTCGCCAAGGCAGTTGGATTAAACCCCCAAAACGTACACCTTTGTGAATGTCACCGTTTTTTTTTTTTTGTAAAGCTGTGGCACAAAAACAAAAGACGAAAGCAACACGGAGTTGACTTCAAAAAAATGTCATATTAAAGACGTTTCTCAAATAAAAGTATGCCAAACGAATGAGCAGACGCCACATAAGTGACGTTTTCTGGATGACATACATTTAATACCTGATTATGCGCGTGCCTGAAAAATTGTCTGTATATTATTAATATATAAATTAAGGACTGAAGGTCCTGGTACACTTAAAAAATTAAAGGGCCAACTTGCCCTGGAAATAAAACACAAGAGATTAAAGTTTTACAAATTTAATGGGTTAAGAGTAGAGCTGATGATACCCGAAGACCCGGGTACCCGGGTTATGCCTCCCCTCAACTCATTTTACTGTAAATTTGCATTTCGATACTAGCATCTATATACTTAATATGGCGCCTTTTACATCTTATGATGGGGCATAAAAGAGAAAGATGAGTGAATGTTCGACGTACGATTTGTTCGTACCGAAGTGTACCGAATTCAGCACAAGGTACGTTTTCGAACAGTCATTTATCTTACGTATATCATACGTGCGATATAATGAGTTTTATTCTATAATTTTTTAAGGGGCGCTACAGGAATTTTCTTTCAATCTAAAAAAAATTTTTTTTTTTTTCAAATTGTAGAGTACAACGTTCCCTGTAGGGAGTTCTGTTAGGGACTACTATAATATAAAACGCCTTTTTTATTTATGTAATTCCGAAAGCATTTCGTATATAACAAAAACATTTTAAAAATTGCTAAAGGTTCCCAGTGTTGTAAGAAGGTGTTACACATTTTTTAGGAGGAATATATGTACATATGTATGTATTTATCTGTCACAATACCTTTTTTAATTTCCAGAAAAGCGCTTTGAGCGTAAGATAGTTCCGAAAGAATGAAAAAGATGGTTAATGAGAGGTGAGAAGTATTATACGCGTATAACTAGTTGCACGTCATATTAGTCATATTATAAACCCCGAGGTAGTACTCTCTATTCTTGTTCTATTAGTTGCAATTCAACTTGAAAGTAGTGAACTGAATTCCCCACGGGTCTTATAGACAAAATAAATATGCAATACAAAAGTTTCCTGTTTACATTCTGCGAAATAATTATAGCCCTGACATTTTTCATATATAAATAACTGAACATTTAATTTTTATTTTTGAGGAATAAAATATCGCTCAGAAATAAGTTTTATTTGCTACTAAAAAAATAAAACTCATCCATAAGTTTTATATTTGATCAGAAAAATAAAACTCAAAAAGGAGTAATTAGATGTAATTTATATAGGTTTCGCCTAAATTTTTTTCCATCAATGCAGATTTTCGTAGAGCATGACGAGAACGAGACATGCACATTCGTATATTTTAAACTGCTCTCCGATACCTTTGATTTTCTTCATTTAAAATATCAAAATAATCATTATTGGGGTCCCTGTAAATTATTAAAAAATTTTGTGATCAACATCTCAAGTTGGATTTATGCACACAGTCCGATATACGAGCTCACCGGCTTTGTATAATAATAATAACTAATAATAATATATTATTTAATTATACATACCAAATTGTTGGCCTTATAATTATTTAGCAGAGTGTATATCTGATGCTAACATTGAGTAGGAATTAAAGAAAAATAGTTATCTAGTACCATTTTCTCAAAAATTTAAAAATATATTTTCAGTAGCGTCCCGTATAAAAATTTTTTAATTTTTATGTTAGAGAATGTGGTTTGAGAAATTTTATTTATCACGCTGAACTGAAGTAATCATAGGTCACCCTCTTGTAGTTGCTCCAACTCAAAACACCCTTAATGGAATCATTGTGGACTGCTTTTTTCTTGTTTCAAGGGGCGTAAATGAGGCAGTCATTCTCAGCTTAAGTGATGAAATGGCACGAAGATATATCATGACACAAATTTCCATGGGTTTTGTTCAAAAAGTAGAGAATTTATAGCGAAAAACTATATCTCCATTTCGAAACTTACCATTTTATGGATGTTGTGCTAATTGCCAAAATGCCATCAAAAAACTTTAATTCGGTAGGCTCGAAACTCCAAGATCGCCCAAAAATCGCAAGATGTAAAAGGCGCCATATTAAGTATGTATGTAGATGCTAGTATCGAAATGCAAATTTACAGTAAAATGAGTTGAAGGGAGGTAGTTGCCCGAAAATTACATTTTCAGAAATTTTGATATTTAAAAAAAAAACATCAAAATTCATTGAAAAATATGTCGTCTACATTTTTCAATGTTTGAACACTACAGCAATGTGTACAACATTGAGACCGTAAATTAGAAATTATATCCATTTTAATTTGATTCAAAACTAAAAAATTATTGAAAATGAAAGTTGAATATTTTATTTCAGTTAAGGAGCCTATACTCTTTTGGGTAAAAGCAATCATCTGCATACCGTACCAAGAAAGTACTGTATATTTCAGGGTGCTAAAGAAATCAAGACGTTTTAAGATAATTTAAAGATAAAGCTTCAAAGATACAACCGTTTTAATATCTTTCGAATTAGTTTTTATGCTCTTAATCCAGTTATGAATCGTAGTAATCTTAGTATCTCTATAAGTTCTCATCGCAAATAAAAATCAAAGAAACTTTAGAACTTTCCGTTTAGGGTCCTTATATCTTGCCTAAAACTGTACTAACTGAATTTTCATTTCAGTTGATTTATAATTGCTTACATATAAATTCTGAGCTCCTGGTATATTGCATAGAATATTTTAAACAAATCAAAGCATGCGTACAGTAGAAATTTGCCATACGTCTCCTTTCCCTGGCTTGTAAACTATTTCGCAGTTATATTCTTCGATGCGCGCCTTCCAGCGCTTCAGTTTAGCGTTGTAATTGCGACAACTTAAAGAAATGTTAACGGCTGGTGATCGGTGTGAATTCTAATTTCCTTCGCACCATAAAGATCGGACCTTAGGTTATCAAGATCCCATACGGTGGCTAGAATCTCCTTTTCTTTCGTCGCGTAATTTTCTTCGGCCTTGTTGAGTGACCGAGAGATGAATGCTATGGGCTTATCATGTCCCATGTCCCCCTGGGATAAGACCGCGCCAATTGCGTAGTTTGAGGCGTCTGTGGTGAGATTGAAAGGCTTTTCGAAATCTGGGAAGGCGAGGACATCTGCAGAGGTAAGCATCATTTTTAGATCCCTAAAGCCTTGCATCGCCTCATTGTCAAGCGTAATAGAAACTTTCCTTGAGGCATTAGCCCTAATTTGAGCATTTTCCCCACGCGTTCAGTTTGTCAAAGGCTTCGCTTTTTTCGCATAGTCGCGAATGAATTTCCTATAATAAGATGTCATGCCAAGGAAACTTTTTAGGTCCTTTAAATTACATGGTGGTAGTATGGAATTCATTGCCTCAACCTTTTTTGGGTCAGGACGAATTCCATCCGGAGTGATGATATATCCTAAGAATTCAACCTCAGTTTGAAGGAAGCATGTCTTTTCTAGATTTACCTTTAAATTAGCCTCTAGCAACTTTGAAAATATGGTTTCGACGTTTTTCAAATGGTCATCAGCATCTCTTCAAAAAACGATGATATCGTCAATGTACACATAACATATTTTCCCAATATATTGTTTAAGTACATCGTCAATCATTCGCTGGAAAATCGCTGGAGCGTTCTTAAGGCCGAAAGGCAGTCTCAAAAATCCATACTTTCCATTCATCGTGGAAAATGCGGTTTTCGGTTTATCGGATTCCTTCATGGGAATTTGATGGAATCCTGACGTTAAGTCAATAGTCGTATAGTAACGGGACTTTCCCAAACTGCATAAAGTCGCGTTGATATCGGGAATAGGATAGGAGTCGGATATAGTCACGGCGTTAAGCCTTTTATAGTCAATTACCATCCGGTACTGCTTCTCTCCTTACGGTTTGGGTTTTTTCGGAACCACCCAAATAGGAGAATTGTAAGGACTCTTTGATGGTTGTATAACCCCCTCTTCCAACAATTCATTTACTTGACGGTCGACCTCCTCTCTCATACAAGAAGGATATGGATAGCTCTTGCTATAGATTGGTTCGGAAGTTGATGTTTTGATTTCTGCGCGTACGCAGGTATCTATCAATTCCTTACCATTTAGGGGTAAAAACAGATCACTAAATTTATCAACGAGTTTATTTACTTTCTCCTCTGTTTCAAGAGGAAGATCCTTGGACAAATTTTCCTCTTCAGCGGTCTCCACATAATTGGTCATACTTTCGTTATCCGCGGTTGTCTCTAGATTGAAGAGATTTTGTTGTTTGCGCGGAAGATTTTCGGAATTTGCACCCCGCTTGAATGGATTCGGGCGATTCATGTAATTTACCTTGTGTGAACGTGCTTATTGATCTACATCCATTTTTTCGACAGCGGGTTGTGACGTTGAGGACGCATCCCGTTTTGGAGCGAACTGGTGACTTCGTCTATCAGATTAGAACCTGCGTTCCTGAGGACGCCATGTTGGTTTCGGTGGAATTGGAGATGCCTTGCTACCACTAAAGCCATGCATACGATCTGGAATTGAATTGGTTGGTATCACGTGCCGTGTGCAATGTAAAATTGCGAAAGTTGGTATTTTGAATCTCAAGGCATGCTGAGTAAGCCTCTGGCAAAGTCTTGGGGCGTTTAATCAGGAGCATTTTGCTCAGTTCATGAACACATCCAGGCCACGGTTCCGATAAGTGTCTATCAACACCTTAACCGTTTCTTCGGAGTATGACTCCGTTTTGAGCTTATTTATAATAAGCGAAAAATGGTGGTTCACGCCAGCGTAGAACTCGTCCAGCCGTGAATCCTTTTGGGAAAGTTGGTGGAGTTGATACTCCAATGTACGTATATCGCATTCATCAGCATAGTGGAGAGATAGACACTCCTTTATGGCGCTCCAATTGGAGTCGAAAGTATTGTAAGAGATTAGGGCAGCATCGGCTGCACCTCGCACCTTTTGCCGTATGTGCTGAAGAATTGCACGGTATATCGGCTTATCCGTAACCACCTTGAAATCAGCCAGTATGCTTTCCATAGAATGTATCCAGGATACATACTGCACTGGGCTGCCGTCAAATGGTCGAAGCTCCTTAAAAGAGTCTGGAAGACGCGAGATGTCCTTCAAGCCAGCCTCTGTCGTTGGGCTGCGTGGTACTATTTCTACTTCCTGTGTCGGAGTATTAGATGCCTCACCTACGGTGAGTCGTGACCTAAGGCTGTCCAAGGAAGACACTCGCCTTTCTATATTCGTCATCTGCTCTAGGAGAGCGTTGACCGCTCCGGTCAGGTTTGTCACCGTAGATTGTTGTGAGTGCATGTTTGACCTAGTCAGCATCTGTAGGTAAAAATAAAAAAATAGTTATGATACTCGCAGGATCCACACGATCATTTGCTGTTCACTATCTTTGCCTTTCGGGGCTATTTGTCCACCACCAGCAACCTTGTTGCTTTTTGTTTGAATGCTTTTAATTTTTCCTTTCACTTGTTGCAACCTTCTTGCCTTTTATTTTTTCCTTTTACTTTTAGCAACCTTGTTGCTTTTCTTATTTCTTTTTCACTTCTAGCAACCTTGTTGCTTTCCTTATACTTTTAAAAAAATTTTGTACTTCTAGCAACCTTGTTCCTTTCCTTATATTTTTAGTAATTTTTTTCCACTTCTAGCAACCTAGTTGCGTTTTAGAATTCTGCCCTTAAGGCTATTTTTCACTTCACTCCTCCTTCCTAATACTTTTTCACTTCACTCCCTGCTCGGGCGCCAGTTAAGGACTGAAGGTCCTGGTACACTAAAAAAATTAAAGGGCCAACTTGCCCTGGAAATAAAACACAAGAGATTGGAGTTTTACAAATTTAATGGGTAATTAGTTTCATCAAGACTTAAAGAACGATTACTAATTAGGTTAGTAGTCCACACGCAACTGCCACTAAATTCTGCGCTGCTCCCTTTTATAACGTTTCGCGCTGCTGTCTTCATGCACAGAGTTTTGGTGCGCCGGCTTAAAATCCCGCTTCCCACGGTTAGCATGCACCGATGTCATGTGCAGGTATTTCACAATCGTGTGAAATATATTTTGCTGACGCTATGCCTGGTGGCTAGGTTCCTATTGCATGAGCCCACAGGTAAATACGGTGGGAAGCGACTGGCCTTGAGTTAGGGTGTTAGGTTGTAGCTAACTGCAATTATGCTGACATGGCGGCATGTGTATTGGTAAAGTGTGGGAATGCAACATGTTGGGTGCCGCAGTGTGTTAACTCATCCCGCTTTAAATATCTGCGTCCCGCAGATTAGATGGCAAGGAACGGTTCCTGGTCCTTTGACTGAGCCGATTCGCAATGTTTATTTCAGGTAAGTGAATCTTTCCTGTGATCTTCTTCCAAATACACCAAGTAAGTAGCAAAAGTAAAAGTAATCCTGATCCTTCTGATAGCGCGAACCCATTTGTCTTATCCTTGAGGTATTTCAATATTTTCAAATTGTCTATCGTCATTCCAAATAGGTGGGAGTACCTGACGCGGTGATGCCGGAGTATGTTTTGTTGTTGATTATAATCGTCTCGTTATCCATCTGGAGAATATAAGAGCCGTTAAGATTAGCAGTGGTCTTACCAGATCCTATGGTACCAATGCAGTTGTCAAGAAAAATAGTATCTTCTTTTTTTTACTTAAACGGTAGATTCGTTGCTTTTCACGTAGGCACAACTTGTTTTTCCGCCCTTTAGGAGACGTGCCAAACAACCGGTCTCCGGCAGCAAGTCCAAGGATTTCTTCTCGCATCCCTTTGCCGAGGATAGGTGTAAGCAATTTCCTCTTTAGCCATATGTCTCTTGTTTGTTTACTAGGACGGTTTTGTAAGCCAAATCTATTCGTTGACCCGCTTCCACGTTAGCTCTTGTAATAAGATGATTAAATCTCTCTTCTGTTACCATGGGCAGGGTAGCACATATAGGAATAGCGTGTTGTAAGTGTAGATCGAAGGGTTGCTGTATTCGATTGCTTCAATGACGTTGCTGTATGGTAGGATGTCGATTTCGCTAACAAGTTCGTTCACTTCTTCCTTGCTCAAGAGATTGCTGTTTTGACGTCCTCCCC
>OX608081.1:53237225-53298171 GCA_951509765.1 Sphenella marginata | reverse complement strand
TTTTGAGTGGGAAATAACGCCCATGGGCGTTATTTCCTTGGGCGTTATTTCACTGCACCTCGATGATCCACCCGTACCCATCTCGTATGGTGGCTATTGGTGAGTGTCTAAGCTTTAGAGAAGGCGAGTTGTTTTTTAAGTTATTACTATTTTTTATTTTATTTTATTATTTGGCTCAGGTGCTATGTGACCGATTTGCTCAAATTGTATATTCATTTGGCTCAGGTTTTGACGATCATGTTTGCCTAAATGTAAAAATTGTTGTTCTTTAGAGAACGTGAGGTGCGGGACACCTGTGACACCCTGTATGTATTTATTGGTGGCGAGCACTGTTGGCTCTGAGGCATGGCGCGATTGGCTTCCTCATTTTCGCTTGGAAAAACCAAACTTTGGCTTTCCAAAACATAAACTATATCTTCGAAATATTGTATAAGCTGATTGCGAATTACAACAGCTTGCAATGCTAATGAAATAAACGAACGAAATAACCGTAGCTTATGTCGCTTAAACAGTGAGTCTATTTTAAATACGTCGTAGGGGTGCGCGGTTTCGCAGAGGCAGATGCTATGAATTATAGTAGTGTTAGTAAATTGTGTGGTTATCCAAATTTTTTTTATTTTATTATTACTATCTATTCTTATGGTGCTAGTCAATTTTATTTTCATTTTCTTAATGTTTATTGTATAAAGATCATAATTTATTGAAATTTTAACATCTTAATGTCTATTCTATAAAGTTCATGATTTATTGAAATTGTATCATCTAAGGATCGGTTTTTCAGTGCAAGTTTAACGCAATTTGTCAGTTAAACTAAGCTTAAACTTGTTATGCAGTTTTTCAGTCAACTTTGAACGAAGTTTAAACGGAGTTTAAGCGGCCAATCTGCCAGGGTTAAACTCTAGTTAAAATGTCAGGTGTTTGCATTGTTGATTGTTTTAATTGTGAAGTATTTGGTGAGAAATTTTTGCTTCTGGACATTTTTAATTTATTTATATTTATATATTTTATTTAACTTGTACACGGCGAATCTTTATCTTTGTTCACAGCGATTTTTCATTTAGCAATTGCGTTGAATATGTAAACGAATGTCATCTGTTGCCGATCTAGATAAAAAGAAACCAATGTTGCCGTATAAAAAGCAGATCAAAAAAGCGGCCTTAAACTCTCACTGAAAAACCGCTCTGCAGTTTAACTGGAGTTTAAATTTATGCCGAGTTTAGGCAAACTTAGTTTAAACTGAGCTTAACCAACGACTGAAAAACCGGGCCTTAATGTCTATTCTATAAAGTTCATGATTTATTGAAATTTTATCAGCCTAGTGTCTGCTCTATAAAGTTCATGATTCATTAACATTCTATTTTCTTAATGTTTACTCTTAGGAACAGGCGCGTAGCCAGAAAAAAATTTCGGGGGGGGGTTTTGGCCAAAGTGTGAGTAAATAAGAATTACCTGTAAATACACACGTATTTATATTTTTATATATTAGCTATTTAGAATTTTTTTTATTTGAAATTTTTCTCTTTCTACACGGCTAAAAATTTTAGCCTAGATTTTAAACCATTTATTGGTTTACACAATTTTTAAAACTTTTTGGTAATTAATTCCAAACCTTTCAAACCTACAAAAATTCTCATGTTTTGCGGTTTAGATTTTAAACTTAACTGGGATAAAGAAAAATACAACAAAAGTCGTATACACAGCGAATATGTGTACTTTTCGCACAAAATTCATGAGAGCGCCGTAGCTCAGTAGGAAGAGCATTGCGCACTTATTTGGGGCACGTCGGTTCGAGTCCTAACATTTTGCAGTATTTTTATTTTGTATTTACACATAATTTCATTCAAAAATAATGAAATTAGTCTAAGGAAGTTAATTTTACTGGAAATTCCAAAAAAACCCTTTGAACGCAGACATATGTAGAAACTGGAAGCCTTGCAGCAATTTTTATATATCGATGTACCATAGGGAAAAACACAAGGAACAATTATTCAATGCATCAGTGAACGCTGGGTCGCTCCTCCTTCGGGATTGGAAAATATTTTTCTTTTTCAGGGCTTTACGCTGTTCAAAAGAAATCCAAAAACTCTATATAAATTGACACTTATGAAACGCTTAAGAAAAATATGTTGCGTCAGAATCTCTTCTACTTTTCTACTGCTAATTTCTGGAAAATTTTTACAAAAAAGCGACCTGCGCAACTGTGGCTTTGGCAGAAATAAATAGTTGTCGCTTTATTTCTTGAAGAAAAACTGAAGTTTCGGAAAAATAAAAACAAAAAATATAATAAAATAACATTGAAATTCATATAAAAAGCGAAAAACTGCAATTATTCAACATGCAAAATGGAGCGTCAACATTTTTTGGCTATTCATGACAATTTCAAGGTCAAGAAATAATTGAAAATATTTTTTGGCCATTTTCTTTTCAACATCATACCGGGCTTTTACTTTTAAACTTTTTCAATCCTTTTTCGCCAAATTAGCGTCACGTTTTATTATCACCTGCCAGGTATAAGTACAATCTAATTGTTTCTTTCTCAAATGAGTGAACCGTTGCAGGAATTTAGTTGTGACCTCTCAGACTTGCTGTGATAATTGATTAGCTATACCAATAACTTCTCTCAGTGTGAAATATTATTTAATTTTATTCTATCATATTTTCATTATTGCTAATTTCTTAACAGGGGTTTTAAAAGTGAATAGAGTAATTATTCTAGTACAGACGCATATTTTTTAGTTTTCGGAAATTTGAACCCCCATATTAGTTGCATGTCCATTAGTTCGATGCGGATTAGCAAAACTAAAAATTAGTAGAGTTGTTAGTTCCTTAATAGTTTCATGCAAAATTTCGTGTTTGAGAGTATCCCTTCCCCTCTTTGTTTTTTGTTTTTTTTTTGGCACTTTTTGCGCATCTTTGTGTTGCGATTTTGCAACTTATATTTGGCCTTTGGAGCTTTTGCGCACACTTGCATTTTGCTTATATTGTTTTTGCGTTTTTTACGCATATTTGTGGCAATTTTCGTTTTATTTGCTGTATTTTTATGCAGTTGTATGTGTTTTGTATTTTTGCATTGGAATATAGGTATTGACTCTGGAAGGTCCGCGTTGATCTCTTTTAGTCGTAAGCGTTTATAATTGCAACCGACCTACTCATGGCACGGATGGCTTCACGCAAGTAAGCAGAAGATCATTTTGGAGGAATTAAACCCCTTCGAATCAGTCATCCCACACCAGTGAGAAAAGTGGAATTGAACCACTATAACTTCAACGACTACAAGTGCGGAAACACTTGCATTCCGGACCCCCGGATTCTAATGATCCTAAGCTTATGACTAACCTTTTGACCAATGTTATCTACACATTTTTTAAATCAGTTTTGTGGAACTTTTTTCCACTTTGAGTAACAACTGTTACATTTCTATCTTCAGCTACGGCCTCTTTTTTGTAAAGAGCCTTTTGCTTACTTTTTATTTGTTTGTTGGCGACGAATTACTCACCGCCGCTATTAAAATTGCGTGGTGGCGAGCGTTTTGAATTGATCCTCGCATTTCTAGTTTCCTGCTCATGTAACAACAGTGCCTTAATGTTCTCATGAGTTCTATCCCTAAAGTCCCTCAAGCCTTGATAATTAACCCTAGCTGTTCTGTTGAAGAATACAGCTACTATCTTTTTGTTGTGGAATGGACGGTATTGTTGTATCTGTCAACAACTATCGCTATCTTTTCTTTAGGGGTCATCCTAGGGGAGTCTTTAGAAATACACCGATAAATTTCTATTAGGGTTGAGTGCAATCTCTCTACTTGCCCATTGCCTTCACTCCGTTGAGTGGGCGTTTGATAGATTTCAATCCCGAGGTATCTAATGTAGTTGAGAACGAGTGGGGTGAGGAATCCCCTCTCATTGTCCATGACCAAGATTTTTGGCACGGAAAAGTAATGCAAAACGTCAGTGAGTTTCCTGCGGATATAAATAGATGATTTGTTTTTAATAGCGAATAGCTTTGAAAATTTTGAAAATTTGTCTATACAACTGAGGAACTTCTGTTTCTCAATTTCAAAGATATCAATGTGGACGATTTCACATGGATAGCTGGGAATTGGTGTTGGTTGCAAATGAGGCTTGGCCGGATGCCTGTCATATTTATTAAATTTGCACATCTCACATCGCCTAACGTATTCCCTAATCTTCTTTGACATACCTGGGAAGTAGGATTTCTCTAAAATCTGTTCGCGGTTTTCCTTCGGATTCCGATGGGCCCTGCGATGCTCTTCCTCAATTATATTAAAGATCCTATCAGGTATGGTCACATCCTCCACTATCCGTTGAGTTATCCTAAAACTATACCTTTGAAAATGATTGGCATATACGTCCTGCAATTGTTGCAGATACTCCTCGGGTATTTTTATACCGTTTACGAGGCTGGGATTCAGGCATTCCCTAAGGATTGGAATAATATTTGTGCTGTTAATATTTGGCAAGGAAATGAAATATCTGCAGTAACCATGGTGCGGTTGCTCCTGGCATCGAGATTCTTGACCTATCCTGAATATTACCTGGTTCCTAAAGACGTTTATGGGGGCTTCCACATGTGGTATCAAATCAGAACTGTCTTGTTCGGCGGAGTGCATCGTTGCTGCTGATGGAGCATCTTCGTTGTTGTTTTCTATTGCTCCTTCGGACGGCTGAGCCACCACAGTATCCGTTAACGCATTGACTTCGGTCTTAAGACGGGAAAGGGCATCGGCGACAACGTCTCCTTTCCCTGGCTTGTATACTGTTTCGCAGTTATATTCTTCGATGCGCGCCTTCCAGCGCTTCAGTTTAGCGTTGTAATTGCGACAACTTAAAGAAATGTTAATTTCCTTCGCACCATAAAGATAGGACCTTAGGTTATCAAGATCCCATACGATGGCTAGCATCTCCTTTTCATTCGTCGCGTTATTTTCTTCGGCCTTGTTGAGTGACCGAGAGATGAATGCTATGGGCTTATCATGTCCCATGTCCCCCTGGGATAAGACCGCGCCAATTGCGTAGTTTGAGGCGTCTGTGGTGAGATTGAAAGGCTTTTCGAAAACTGGGAAGGCGAGGACATCTGCAGAGGTAAGCATCATTTTTAGATCCCTAAAGCCTTGCATCGCCTCATTGTCAAGCGTAATAGAAACTTTCCTTGAGGCATTAGCCCTAATTTGAGCATTTTCCCCACGCGTTCAGTTTGTCAAAGGCTTGGCTTTTTTCGCATAGTCGCGAATGAATTTCCTATAATAAGATGTCATGCCAAGGAAACTTTTTAGGTCCTTTAAATTACATGGTGGTAGTATGGAATTCATTGCCTCAACCTTTTTTGGGTCAGGACGAATTCCATCCGGAGTGATGATATATCCTAAGAATTCAACCTCAGTTTGAAGGAAGCATGTCTTTTCTAGATTTACCTTTAAATTAGCCTCTAGCAATTTTGAAAATATGGTTTCGACGTTTTTCAAATGGTCATCAGCATCTCTTCCAAAAACGATGATATCGTCAATGTACACATAACATATTTTCCCAATATATTGTTTAAGTACATCGTCAATCATTCCCTGGAAAATCGCTGGAGCGTTCTTAAGGCCGAAAGGCAGTCTCAAAAATCCATACTTTCCACTCATCGTGGAAAATGCGGTTTTCGGTTTATCGGATTCCTTCATGGGAATTTGATGGAATCGTGACGTTAAGGCAATATTCGTATAGTAACGGGACTTTCCCAAACTGCATAAAGTCGCGTTGATATCGGGAATAGGATAGGAGTCGGATATAGTCACGGCGTTAAGCCTTTTATAGTCAATTACCATCCGGTACTGCTTCTCTCCTTACGGTTTGGGTTTTTTCGGAACCACCCAAATAGGAGAATTGTAAGGACTCTTTGATGGTTGTATAACCCCCTCTTCCAACAATTCATTTACTTGACGGTCGACCTCCTCTCTCATACAAGAAGGATATGGATAGCTCTTGCTATAGATTGGTTCGGAAGTTGATGTTTTGATTTCTGCGCGTACGCAGGTATCTATCAATTCCTTCCTATTTAGGGGTAAAAACAGATCACTAAATTTATCAACGAGTTTATTTACTTTCTCCTCTGTTTCAAGAGGAAGATCCTTGGACAAATTTTCCTCTTCAGCGGCCTCCACATAATTGGTCATACTTTCGTTATCCGCAGTTGTCTCTAGATTGAAGAGATTTTGTTGTTTGCGAGGAAGATTTTCGGAATTTGCACCCCGCTTGAATGGATTCGGGCGATTCATGTAATTTACCTTGTGTGAACGTGCTTATTGATCTACATCCATTTTTTCGACAGCGGGTTGTGACGTTGAGGACGCATCCCGTTTTGGAGCGAACTGGTGACTTCGTCTATCAGATTAGAACCTGCGTTCCTGAGGACGCCATGTTGGTTTCGGTGGAATTGGAGGTGCCTTGCTACCACTAAAGTCATGCATACGATCTGGAATTGAATTGGTTGGTATCACGTGCCATGTGCAATGTAAAATTGCGAAAGTTGGTATTTTGAATCTCAAGGCATGCTGAGTAAGCCTCTGGCAAGTCAGGAGCATTTTGCTCAGTTCATGAACACATCCAGGCCACGGTTCCGATAAGTATCTATCAACACCTTAACCGTTTCTTCGGAGTATGACTCCGTTTTGAGCTTATTTATAATAAGCGAAAATTGGTGGTTCACGCCAGCGTAGAACTCGTCCAGCCTTGAATACCTTTGGGAAAGTTGGTGGAGTTGATACTCCAATGTACGTATATCGCATTCATCAGCATAGTGGAGAGATAGACACTCCTTTATGGCGCTCCAATTGGAGTCGAAAGTATTGTAAGAGATTAGGGCAGCATCGGCTGCACCTCGCACCTTTTGCCGTATGTGCTGAAGAATTGCACGGTATATCGGCTTATCCCTAACCACCTTGAAATCAGCCAGTATGCTTTCCATAGAATGTATCCAGGATACATACTGCACTGGGCTGCCGTCAAATGGTCGAAGCTCCTTAAAAGAGTCTAGAAGACGCGAGATGTCCTTCAAGCCAGCCTCTGTCGTTGGGCTACGTGGTACTATTTCTACTTCCTGTGTCGGAGTATTAGATGCCTCACCTACGGTGAGTCGTGACCTAAGGCTGTCCAAGGAAGACACTCGCCTTTCTATATTCGTCATCTGCTCTAGGAGAGCGTTGACCGCTCCGGTCAGGTTTGTCTCCGTAGATTGTTGTGAGTGCATGTTTGACCTAGTCAGCATCTGTAGGTAAAAAGAAAAAAATAGTTATGATACTCGCAGGATCCACACGATCATTTGCTGTTCACTATCTTTGCCTTTCGGGTCTATTTGTCCACCACCAGCAACCTTGTTGCCTTTTGTTTGAATGCTTTTAATTTTTCCTTTCACTTGTTGCAACCTTCTTGCTTTTTATTTTTTCCTTTTACTTTTAGCAACCTTGTTGCTTTTCTTATTTCTTTTTCACTTCTAGCAACCTTGTTGCTTTCCTTATACTTTTAAAAAAAATTTTTTACTTCTAGCAACCTTGTTGCTTTCCTTATATTTTTAGTAATTTTTTTCCACTTCTAGCAAACTAGTTGCGTTTTAGAATTCTGCCCTTAAGGCTATTTTTCACTTCACTCCTCCTTCCTAATACTTTTTCACTTCACTCCCTGCTCGGGCGCCAGTTAAGGACTGAAGGTCCTGGTACACTAAAAAAATTAAAGGGCCAACTTGCCCTGGAAATAAAACACAAGAGATTGGAGTTTTACAAATTTAATGGGTAATTAGTTTCATCAAGACTTAAAGAACGATTACTAATTAGGTTAGTAGTCCACACGCAACTGCCCCTAAATTCTGCGCTGCTCCCTTTTATAACGTTTCGCGCTGCTGTCTTCATGCGCAGAGTTTTGGTGCGCCGGCTTAGAATCCCACTTCCCACGGTTAGCATGCACCGATGTCATGTGCAGGTATTTCACAATCGTGTGAAACATATTTTGCTGACGCCATGTCTGGCTAGGTTCCTATTGCATGAGCCCACAGGTAAATACGGTGGGAAGCGACTGGCCTTAAGCAGTGTGTTAACTTGTATGTAAATATGCCACATGAAAATCTTTAGGAACCTCCTGTGAGCGAACCGTTTCTCCGATTTGAATGAACTATGCACCGATGGAAAGAAAATTAAAAAAACTGATTTATAGGCGGTATATTTTCAGGGGCGTTCACGAAATTTAAGAATGGGGGTACGGGGCTAGCGACCCCACGACCCCCTCCAGTCACCACCATCGCCGGCCATCTAAGCATATGCCTTTGGTTTGAACAAAATATATTAATATTTGAGTGTGTAATTCAATTTTCTCAGGTCGCTAGGTGGGTATTAATATGTATATGAATAAGCCACATGAAAAACTTTAGGGACTTCCTGTGAGCGATTGACCGATTTGAATGAAATATGCACCGATTGAGCGATTTGAGTGGAACGATGATCGATCTGTGGGCTAGAATTATTAAGGGCATGAAATTCGACCTTAGATTTATTACTTATCAAGAGATGAATGCAAAAGATATTACGATAGGGAGTCGAATTCCTACCTCATTATAGAACGGCCGCCTTAAGAGCAAACTTGATTATTGGAAAGGAGGACTTGGAACCGGCCAAACTAGCTAAAGATTTTATTGGTCGAATTTTCGATCACAGGCGATATTAGTGTTTATAAATAATCAAGAAACAAATTTGTTAATTTTACCTCAAAAACAAAAAATAGTTTTAGTTTTGACGCAAAATTCTACACTTGATACAAATATTTTTTTCTTGATTATTTATCAGAGACATTTTATAGGACAGAGATTCTGTGAGTATGTAGTTTGCGATTTTGGCTTTTGACAGCTACAAAACGGTGGTCGTCAAAACTTCACTTTTATAAAGAGGGGTATACCAAGCTTAAAGGATAATTTATGACAGAATTTAAAAAAAAAATTTACTTTTAAGCCGGGACCAGATGGGTAATTTGCCGTGATTTTCCCGGGACATAATTAATTTTGCGGTTCAATTATTATTCGATTTTTTGTATAACTAACCTCATGTCAACTTATGAAGCACCCTAACGCAACCCCGTTAGTGATGGAATATCGAAACCAGACATGTCATATAATTTGTCGCTAATTCTGCCTTTCAATTATTCGATTTTTGTATAAGTAACGTCGTGTCAAGTTATTAAAGTACCCTAATGAAAACGGTGTTAGAGTAGAGACGAGATATAAAAACTGGCCGCTAATTTAGCCGGGAAAGAACAATTTTTTTTGTGTTGAGCTATTTTTTCTATTTTTTGTGTAAGTTGATAATTTAGTAGGGAAAGAATTAATTTTGGCCTTTAATTATTGTTCGTTTTTTTGTATAAGTAACTTCGTGTCAACTTAGTGAGACACCCTAATGAAAACGGTGTTAGCGACGAGATATCGAAACCAAACTTAAGGCATAATTTGGCGTACTAGGCGAAAAGCAGCGACGCCACTTGTAGTCGAAAGTTCTGGAAATTTTCTTTTTCAAAATAACGAAATTCTGGCTAAATGCTTTGGAATACCATGAAACCAGCGCCATAGCCGGTATCAGCGTAGTGCTTTAGCACAATTGCGTTAGGTGCTTATACTATGCTAATACAAAGCGGCTAGATCCCAGCAAACATTAAGGTTAGAGGACGATTAGAAAACGACTCGACTAATGTTATTCTCTAAGGTAGATGGTTAGAGAACGATTTGTGAAACTGTCGCGAATTATAGCATTCTCGACAAAAAGGGGACTTAGTTCTCGATATCGAGAAAAAGGTTAGTTATCGATTCGAATTCTAACGTGAAATTCTAATGGGATTCTAATGAGAAATTTCTAACTGAAATGAAATGAAATCCAATTGTTCTTGTTTAATTCTATTTCGATACATTTATTGCTTTAAATATGTTTGACATGTTTTAAGCTTAAATATATAATGGGAATAAAATTCAAAGTTTTTATACCTTAGTTTATAAATGGGTCAATTTCAAAAAAAAACGTACACAACGAGTTTTTTTTGCTTATTTTTAAAGTTTTTCCAATTCGCCTGTAAGAGTGGCCAATTTATGTAGAAATTGATGAAGAATTCGGTGGGACCTTTAGGCTCCCAAAAAAATCAATATTTTTGTTTTTTTTTAGGTTTTCTATGATTTCTATCTTGAGCGTCACACACCAAATATGTATAAAAATCGGTGAAAATGCAAAAATATTTGAGATTCAAGTTTACTATGGTGTTCTTTTGTTTTTCAAGATTCACTTCTGCCAAAATCACCTTTTCGATTATAAACACAAAATCACGATTCACCTTGATTTATTTTTTTTTTTAAGTGACTAGTTATTTACAAATTTTAAGATGAAAATATGTAAATTATTGTTAAAAAGAGACTTGAACTAAGGGGTTACTTGCAAACTAATAGGCTTGTAACAATGTATTTTAAAAAAACTGCATTTATAAGCGTTTTAAGGAAAAAAACTGAGTGTGACGCTCAAGATATTTTGTGACGATCAAGATGAAAATATGTAAATTTTTGTTAAAAAAAGACTTGAACTAAGGGGTTACTTGCAAAGTAATAGTCTTGTAACAATGTATTTAAAAAAACTGCAAATATAAGCGTTTTAAGGAAAAAAAAACTAAGTGTGACGCTCAAGATATTTTGTGACGATCAAGAGATTTTGTTGCACGTAAACAAGAAATAATGCCAAATTTAAAGTGTAACGAAAAAAGTTTATTTTTTACAAAAAGTAAATAAAAGAAAACAAAAATTCTTCAAAAAACAAAAATTTTCATACGAAACTAAACATGTACATATTCTTTGATGTCTTTAACAAAATTTAAAAAAAGGAAGTAATTCTTGAAGAAACTTATACACATACGCGCTTTATCGAGCTTTATTTTCTTTCAGCCGCCGTTAATTTTGTTGTTTTACTCTTGAAAATTAAAAAATAAAATCAAAATTAAGCATTTTAAGCTATGAAGCAATATGTATGAAAAGTGATGCTCATGAAATGTTTGCATATTTTGGTTTTTTCCGTAGGCAATTTATTTCCCAAATTCACAAATTATAAAAAAATGAGTTGAGACCATGTAAACAATGATTGTCAACTTTAATTTTTTACATTTAATATATTCACTTTTAAAAAAATTAGCGTGACGCTCAAGAATTTTTATCGCGCCCTTACCATGGTGTTCACAAAAACTACGCAAATCCACACTTTTTTTAATAGTTTTTGTTTTCGCTTTTTCACTATTGTAATAATTAAAGTTTGTACTTTTCTTACGTTATTTACTTTATTTAAATGAAAATTGAAAACTGCTTATATTTCTTGATTTATAAAAAAGTGACGCCAATGCAAATTGTGGGGACAACTGTTCTTTGCAACGCCAAATTCGCACTAATTAATTTTTGACAACTATATCAAATCAAAACAAAAGAAAGATACCCAATAATTCGGAAACTGTTATTAAATGTTGCCCAGTAACTTTTTTCTTGATTTTATTTTATTTTGTTTACTAAAAATTCTAACGGGGGACACATGCTTTTGTATGAAAGGAGTCAGAGGGAGAAACAAAACACCATACTGAATAAACAAAAAAACAAATATACAAATTTGAGAATTATGTTTTTTTGTTACCTGTTCCTCGGTGATCACTGTCCCATTTTTTTTTTTTTTTTTTAAATTTGTTTTTTACCTATAATAGTAGTGTAAAGTGCGGGGACACAAAAATTGCGTTTTTTTTGAAATTGACCCAAATACAATACCTGACAATACACGCATCTTCGCTATTCGAGTGTTTCTCTAATCGTTCTCTAATCGTCCTCTAGCCTAGTTCTCTAACGTGATTTTCGATTAGAGATACATTAGAGAACTACATTAGAATTCTAATGTAAAACTACAGTATTGCTTTAACGTTAGAGGCTGTGTTTGCTGGGATATGGTATCTAGATACACATATTCATGCCGGGAGAAAGAATTGGCTGCCGGAACCTAGCGTTTTGTAGTCGTTCATAAATAATGAGCAAAATATAGTTTGCCCCGGCATTAATGGAGTTCTGCATACACCATTGAGCAGTGAACGAAAAAGGTCCGATTTGGTGTCTAGTCCCTCGTATCCATATAATTATCGATATCTATAAAAATCCAGATTTTAAATATTTTGTTGATTAAACCAAAATTGCGGTTAAGGATCGATATTATTGATACAATTAATTCTCAATACACCACGTTTTGCGGAAATAAAGAGATTAAGCGTACTTCATCAAATCTTTAGAAATCCTTTTTTGAAAAGCAAAACTAAACGAAATAAATTTCTTTTTGAAGGTGGAAAGCCCATAACCCCAACAGAGGAAAACTATCTGAGGAATGGAAGTCGAAAAATCGAGGATAACTGCAACAAAGTAGTTGCAACTGATGACAGTGTAAGTAATTTTTGTATCCAACTTTTATAGAGGTCGTAATTTTTACAACTAAAAAATAGATTGGCATGAAACATTTTTTTCATAAACTGGATACAAATAATTCGGCACGTATTTTTTATTTTCGCATGTTATGTTATTCGCAAGAAATCATTAAAAGTAAAGTACTACAGAAAGTTAAAGTACTACAGATTCAAGGTGTTTCAAAGTATTGGAAAAAATTAAGTTGAAAGCAAAGCTGTGGCCTGGACTTTAATTTGACACCCACATTGCACGCATATATCAAAGTTTTGTGGAAACCATTGATATATGGAACGGTTAATATCGAAACACAGATGAAAGTTGTGGCCATTCCCTTTCGTTTGACTTCCATATTGCTTCAAATTTCAAGGTTTTATGGAAACAACATTTTTACCGATAACTCATTTATCGACTATATATCGAAATATGAAATCTGTGACCTTGACCTTGCTCGTTTGATACCCATATTGCTTTCACATTTCAAGGTTCTATGGGCGCAACATTTGCCTGGGCGATAAATAGCTTCTCACCGTATAAGTCACGGGAGTAGACGGTATGCTTCCGATTATGAAGAAAAAGACACCGTTGATACCGTTGGTGAATTAACTAAAGGAGATATTGGCTGCTTGCATCATCCATAACCACATGGAGGAAAACAAGGGTGGTTTTCATTCCGAAGTCTGGAAGAAGGGGACATGAGCTAGCCAAAGATTTACGGCCAATAAGTCTCACATCCTTCGTGCTGAAAACATTTGAGAGGCTATTGAATATACATAAACAGGAACGCCTGGAGTAAGCCGTCAAATCAGAACCGCAGCATGCGTACCTCAGGGGATCGTATCGCCGCATACTAGTTCAAGCGCAGTGCATGCATCTAAGCAAATTTTGGCAGCGCTAGGCGATAGTCTGGAAATATCCATTAACTGGGTCCCGGGTCATAGAGGAATCGAGGGTAATGAGAAGGCTGATGAACTCATCAGCGGAAAATGAAGAACTAAGCAAACTTGAGACGGGTGTACCCCTAGCAGTAGCAAAGGGAAACATCCAAAAGTACTATCTAAATGAGGCACAGTGCAAGTGCAGGGGCATCGCTACATGTGCAATATCAAGAGCCACCTGGCCGGAGTATAATCAGAAGAGAAGTTGTAAAGACACCACTACCAAAGAGACCGTTAAGCACTTCCTGTGGGAATTCCCGGCTCTAGCCAGAACGCGACTAAAATCTTTCGGGACCCCTTTTTTGGAAAACTTAGGGAGGGTATCTAAAATAGGTATTCCAAGCATTCTCGAATTTATAGCCAACTCTGGTTGGTTGTAGAAAACATCCGCATTACTGAAAGTAGGTTCGACGAGTCTTTAAAGCTCCTTTTTCGACCTTTTTCAAGTCGCAGACATTTTACTTACCTACCTACTATATCTTTGTCGTGAGCCCCATAATTTTATTTTATTGTAAGAATTCTTACGGCTGAGGTATTTTTCCAAAAACTAGCTCGAATGGGCAACAGCCATGCACTTTGGATGGTGTTGTATTGTAACAATACGAAAAATATTAGAGATATTCATCCCAGTCGTGTTTGTCAATAAACTTGTAAGAACGCATATGGCTGATTCCTTGGAAACTGATATATTTGTGTTCACCGACTTTAATGTCAAAAATTTATAACAAACCGACATTTTTTTAAATAAACTAATATGCAGTCTTATTAATCTCATCGAGTAATATAAATCAAGTGCAAAATTTAATCATATAATACCATGCACTACTTTACACAAAAAAGAAAGAAAAAAAGTCACAATTTATAGTGTCCCTTTGCTGAGGTCATGTAGTTTTATTGGCATTATATGCTATAAATTGTTATCAGAACAAAATTTGCAAATTTGGATAAAGAGCGTAACAATATGCCACAATTGTTTTTAAAATAATTTGCTTGACTAGGGTCCGATAGAGGACTAAACTTTGTTCTCCAGTTTTGTAAAAAATCAAAAAAAGGTGGTCACAGTCGGCGTGTGCGAATATTAATTAACATATAATCTTAATTTTTTTGACACATGTTCAGTCTATTGTCAACATTTACCTGTGCTAGAGCAGCTCCCATTTTGAAGACGGGTTGGAAAGATTTTCCGTTTAATATTTGTGTCACACTTTCTCATGTCACAACTTTTACACAAATTTTCTTCTAAACTAGGTGTAATTTTTTCTTGAAAATTAGAACACATATAGACCTTGGTGGCACACATCGAATTTCTAACGGAAGTCCAAAAATATCAAGCCATATTAAAATTAGAATAGATTAAACATAAAAGGTCTGTTTCTTGACTGCTAATTATGAATAATTATGAATAATTATTCCTAAAAAGTGTTCTTTGAAAAATTTAGCAGCGAATCCAGCAGCTTTTTGACATTTAATTGAGAGAAAGAGCGCCAATTCGCTGCAAGTTCGCTGCTGGGGATTGCTGGAGATTTTTCGTCCAGCAATAACTATCAAGTAACAAACAGCGGATTGTGACAAATGCCAAAATCAAAATTGATTGCTTATTTTTGTGAAATTTAAAATTTATTACGAATATTTTGAAAACTATGAGTTATTTACCAGCAAATGAAGTAAGTACAGAATTTCTGCTGGCTCCTGTTCGGTGAAACACCAGCAGAAGAGAGATAAAACTAGCAGAAATGAGATTTTGACAGCTTTTTACGAGACTCTCTTCTGCTGACAGTTCTTTGCTGGAGATTTCAAGAAACAGACCTAAAATGTCTCAACCCTAAAATGTCACAACTTTTTTTTTCTACTGGTTTTGATACAGTAACAACTGGTATTTAGTGTTAATACATGAATAAACCGATTTTGGAGCATATTGTTCACATATGTGTATATGTATATGGCCCAACGTTAAAAAACACAAAAAAATACAATAATTCTTGTTTCAATTTCCAGCAAATTAATATGTGTTCTCATAAGGGGTTAATAGTTTAAGTATGAAACTGAATAATTTACTAGCGTTCAAAGCAGTTTATGCCATGGTTGTAGCAAAACTATATATTTTCGATATTTAGAATGCATTTTTCGATATTTGAATAAGTATGGGTACAGTGGGCGTTAATGGGTTAAGTTGTAGCGCAATGCGAAACAGGGGCTATTTCTTATACCCCATTTACACTGTATACACTTTCAAAAGTCATCTATCGTAACATTGACATTTCACAAAAAGTCGATGTGAAATATATCAGTTTCCAGGGAATCTATATATTCATTTAATGTTCTATGGCTACGCTCAACGGTGCCTAAAGTTTGTGGTGATATGGTTGAGAATTTATGCTCAATTTTGAGAAGTTGCATAGTTCCTAAAATAAACTATTGCTGTATTCGGTTCCCATATCTGTTAAAATTGTTTTCATGTTTCCATAAATTAGAATAAAGGTCTAAAATATCGTCTTTGCTACCGCCATTGCGTGCTTGCTTTGTACTGGGATAGCTATCAGGTATTTGGTTAAATCGCATATTATAGCAACAGCATATTCACTTCCATTAATGATTTGGGAAATTTGCAAGTAAAGTCTTCGAATACACAAAGTTCTTACAGACTATCTAAAGTTAATGTACAATAGTAAATGGTTAAGAAAAAAAAGATTTAAGATGGTTGATTAAAATAGCATATAGCCAAGTAAGATCAGCACCTGACGAATTGAAAAATAAATTTAAAACTGAACATATCCTGAGAATAGGAGCATTTGCTCGATAACTGGTTTTGGAGAGAACAATCCTTAGGGGTTGAAACTGCCTAAGTCTCCTGTAGGGAACGTTAAATTGAATTTTGCGAATTTATAGCCCCAGAAATAATACCAATAACAAATGAGCAAGATAAAAATTAACCTTCTGCATTCGAGAGATTTTAAATCAATAAGTAGGCAACGCGATCGATATGATGGTAACGGTTCAGAAAACATTAATGATCTTAAGGCAAATCGAAGAAAAACTTTCTGAACTCTCTCAAGCCTATTACAGACACCTAGCTGATATGGATTCCAGATGATGGCTGCATATTCCAGCCTTGATCTAACAAAAGCGCAATATAATGTTTTAAGAGTGTACGGGTTAGTGAAGGCGGAACAGTTGCGACGAATAAATACTAGCATCGAATATGACCGAGTTATCACAAAATTGAAGTGATTGGTAAAATTTAACTTAGAATCGAAGATAACGCCTAAGCCTTTAATTCCACAACCGAGTTCAAACGAGATCCAGCAATGTAGTAAGTAATTTCAGGGTAGTACACGGTTTTGCAAAAGTTACGTGGAAGCATTTACTTATGTTCAGGGACAGACGATTTAAACAACACCAGTTGTTAACATTATGTATGTATATCAGATTGTAATTTTTCAGAATCATGGGTATTATTGATTACTGCGAAAATTTTAAGGTCATCAGCATATAACAAATATTCTGCAAACGAAAAGCATGAGCCAATATCTCTACATCTCTACATATAATAAAATTGTAACAGGTCGATGTCTGTACATGGCAGATATCAACAAAAAATTTATTGGGGGAAGCATTATTAAACGAGTAGAATCCAAATCAACCATTTTTTTAATTTGTGTGTGTCTGTCTGTCTGTCTGTCCGTATGTTTGTGGCCGTATCACTCTGAAAGTACTGAATGGAAATGAATGAAACTTTTTCGTTGGATTGCTAGATACTCAACTTAAAATTTAAGATATTACTTTTTTCGATATCTCAACCGGTTTTGGAGTTATCGCCCAATATGTGGACCAGGGGTGACCAAAAATGTCTTAGTACAATATGGATGTCAAACGAAAGGTGTGAATGAGTGCTGTAATATGCGATGTGATAAATTGAAATATCCCAAATGGCTTCGGAGATATCTTGAAGTTATATACGAATATTTGCAAAAAAATGTGTTAGTACAATATGGGTATCAAACGAATGGTGCCAATGGGTTCTGTTATATGCGATGCGCTTAATTTAAATATCTAAAATGGTTTCAATTATATATCCTGAAAAATTTCGGACGGAAAAAGAGAAGGCCATGTACAGACATCGACCTGTTACAATTTTATTATATGTAGAGATATGTATGTATTTGAAATTTCGAAAACTGGCCCAAATGTATTTTTTAATTGTTGTTGTGAACTATACAATCAAGTTATAGAAAGAAAGTCGAACTTGGAAAAAGTGCGTATAGGCTATAATGATTAAAATCGGACTCAGTCTGTTATAAGTTCTGATACGCAGCGAAGCAAGCGGGCCTTACTAGTCATTAATAAAAAAGGGTAAGAAAAGAGAGGACCCAGAATGCTCCCCTGTGGAACACCAGAGGATGCAACAAAAGTGCGAGAGGTGGTATTATCGATCGACACAACACATCGTCTACAGGATAAGTATGACTTAGTCCACAGCAGGAATGTAGAATAAAAACCCAGAGACTCAAGTTTAGTTAAAAGTATTCGGTGGGAGACTTTGTCAAATGCCTTGGAGAAGTCTGTGTAGATTGTGTCAACTTGGGACTTGGAACGAAACCATGCTGATTGGTTGAAATGAAATATCACCGCAAAATATATCCTTTCGTTCACGACTATCTCAAAAAGTTTAGAGACCGAAGAGAGTTTTGAAATCGGCCTATAATTACGTACATCGTTTTTGTTACCACTCTTATATATGGGGGTGATGGATGTCAATTTCCAGTCATCCACAAAAACACCCGAGTGCAATGACTTGTTAAAAATTCTTGACAGAGATTCAGCAAGGCATAGACAATCTCTACGTATAATAAAATTGTAACAGGTCGATGTCTGTACATGGAAGATATCAACAAAAAATTGATTGGGGGAAGCATTATTAAACGACTAGAATCCAAATCAACCATTTTTTTAATTTTTGTGTGTCTGTCTGTCTGTCCGTATGTTTGTGGCCGTATCACTCTGAAAGTACTGAATGGAAATGAATGAAACTTTTTTCGTTCGATTGCTAGATACTCAACTTAAAATTTAGGATATTACTTGTTTCGATATCTCAACCGGTTTTGGAGCTATCGCCCAATATGTGGCCCAACTCTGTCTGTATGTTTGTGGTCGTATCAATAAAAGTACTGAATGGAATTGAATGAAACTTCTCCGTTGGATTGTCAGACGCTCAACCTAAGGTTTAAGATATTAGTTTTTGCGATATCTCAACCGGTTTTGGAGTTATCGCCCAATATGTGGACCAGGGGTGACCAAAAATGTCTTAGTACAATATGGATGTCAAACGAAAGGTGTCAATGAGTGCTGTAATATGCGATGCTATCAATTGAAATATCCCAAATGGTTTCGGAGATATCTTGAAGTTATCGACGAATATGTATTTGCAAAAAAATGTGTTAGTACAATATGGGTATCAAACGAATGTTATATGCGATGCGCTTAATTTAAATATCTCAAATGGATTCAATTATATATCTTCAAAAATTTCGGACGGAAAAAGAGAAGGGTGGGTAGATGCCATGTACAGACATCGACCTGTTACAATTTTATTATATGTAGAGATGTCTTAGTACAATATGGAAAACGAAAGGTGTCAATGAGTGCTGTAATATGCGTTGCTATCAATTGAAATATCCCAAATGGTTTCGGAGATATCTTGAAGTTATCGACGAATATGTATTTGCAAAAAAATGTGTTAGTACAATATGGGTATCAAACGAATGTTATATGCGATGCGCTTAATTTAAATATCTCAAAGGGATTCAATTATATATCTTCAAAAATTTCGGACGGAAAATGAGAAGGGTGGGTAGATGCCATGTACAGACATCGACCTGTTACAATTTTATTATATGTAGAGATATGTATGTATTTCAAATTTCGAAAACTGGCCCAAATGTATTTTTTAATTGTTGTTGTGAACTATACAATCAAGTGCGTATAGGCTATAATGATTAAAATCGGACTCAGTCTGTTATAAGTTCTGATACGCAGCGAAGCAAGCGGGCCTTACTAGTTTTTCAATAAAACAGACGAAAATCCATCCGAATCAGTTTTAGATGTTGGCTTAAGCTTCAATATACCATTGATGACATCGGTAACCGATAGGCATAATGATCCAAAGTTGACAGGAGTATCAATTCTACGATGAGGATGAGAATCCATCTCACAATCTTGCTCAAAGTTAGAGCAAAAGAAATCTGCAAATAAGTTTGCAGAGTCAACATCAGAATTTGCATATTTACCTTTGTAGAATACGTTATTCGGTACCGTAATATTATTTGCAAAATTCAAAATATAATTTCTATACAAGAACTTATTCAGACAGTTGAATTCTCTAAGGTGTTGTTGAAAAGGTGCAGTGAAATAACGCCCGGGGAAATAATGCCCCGCCCGATCCATGTTTTTTCTGTGCAGAACACCTTTCCGCGTAGGCGGCCTTCGGCCGCGCTTCAAAAAATAACCCTGGGCTACGCCATTCCAACTCCGGGTGTGTGCCATAGCCGTGGCTACCGCCACGGTGATGTCCTTCCTAAACATAGTTATAATGTGCAAACTGAAAATCTTAGCTTTGCTGTGCCCATAACTTGCTCCGGCGCTGTAAAATTATTTTTCAAAATGGAAATTAGGCCCGCGGGCGTTATTTCTTTTTGTCGACGGGCGCTATTTCATTTTAGAAAAGAAATAATGCCCGCGGGCGCTATTTCCTTTCAGAAAAGAAATAATGCCCGCGGGCGTTATTTCCTTTTAGAAAAGAAACAAAGCCCGCGGGCCTTATTTCCTTTTTTCGGCGGGCGTTATTTCCCTTTTGAAAAGGAAATAAAGCCCGCGGGCGTTATTTCCCCTGGCGTAATTTCACTGCCCCGCCCGATCCATGTTTTTTCTGTGCAGAACACCTTTCCGCGTAGGCGGCCTTTGGCCGCGCTTCAAAAAATAACCCTGGGCTACGCCATTCCAACTCCGGGTGTGTGCCATAGCCGTGGCTACCGCCACGGTGATGTCCTTCCTAAACATAGTTATAATTTGCAAACTGAAAATGTTAGCTTTGCTGTGCCCATAACTTGCTCCGGCGCTGTAAAATTATTTTTCAAAATGGAAATTAGGCCCGCGGGCGTTATTTCTTTTTGTCGACGGGCGCTATTTCATTTTAGAAAAGAAATAATGCCCGCGGGCGCTATTTCCTTTCAGAAAAGAAATAATGCCCGCGGGCGTTATTTCCTTTTAGAAAAGAAACAAAGCCCGCGGGCCTTATTTCCTTTTTTCGGCGGGCGTTATTTCCCTTTTGAAAAGGAAATAACGCCCGCGGGCTTTATTTCCTTTTCAAAGGGAAATAACGCCCATGGGCGTTATTTCCCCGGGCGTTATTTCACTGCCCCAGATGGCTATCCTCAGCAACGGTTGAGGCTAAAGACACTACGTTGTCAAAGTGCGCATAAAAGAGCATCACTATTTGGCGGGATATACGAAGCTCAAATATACAGAATCCCAGTTGTACCATGAACACATACGCAAAGCTGATCAGTGAGTGTTGTCGGATTGGAGAGTATTACCAGAGATGCTCGAAGTTTTCTCCGAGCAGCAATGAGAACACCTCCTCCTCTGGAACATCCAGTTTTGATACAGTCCCGGTCCTTCCGGAAAACATCATATAAATTAGAATCAAAAATTTCACAGTCAAAGAAATCATCATTCAACAAATACAAAAATATCAAAATCAAGGTGGGAACTTTCGCTATACACTTTTGAACATTTAGTCCGAAGACCTGACATATTTTGGAAGTAAATTTTCAAATTATTTTTGGTAGGATTTAATTCACGTACAGGAGTTACGAGACCTCCTGTATTGTATTACAACATCTTTTCGAAAAAAACTGAAAGGACGGATTGTAACATTCCTAGGCCAGATATCTGCATTCAATAATTGTTCATAAAAAGGCTCAGATACTCCGAACTTAAAATTAATCTTTTTGAAATCATTAACAGTAGCATCTTTTTTAATAAGCATATGGCATATAAGATAGGTTACATCTATTTTAGCATGTTTATTAACATCATTCAAAATATCGGCTGCAGCAACAGTGCTCGAGAATGATGATAAATGCAGCCACTTAATTTTAGAAATAACACTAAGTTCATCATTGATATTGGAACCAACAACTAAAGGTTTATTGAGCTTTCTTTGGTTAGCATTAATTGATGCTAATTTTGTAACAGAAGCAGCAGCGCTTGGCTTTGTAGTAACAGCATTAGAGAGTGCAGAAATGCTAGTAATAGCAGAGGTTATCACATTACTAGTAGTAGTAGCGGACGACTTAACATTAGGCGATAAGCTCTGAGAGTTATGATTAGCAGTTTCTTTGCACTTGTTCGCATAAGTTACCACAGTACTATAACTAGTAGCGGGGAGCGAAGCAGTGTTAATAGAGACGCGTGAGTGTGAGTCGTGAGCAGGTGGAGAGCACAAACGAGAGTAACCAGCACCACTGACTGCTTCATTATCTTTGTTTACTTGCGCCTTATTAGAATTTTGGGCACTAACAATGTCATGTAGTTTTTTAATTTCAGCAGTAAGCATAGAAATAGCGGAATGTTTTCCATCTACTTGAGAGCGAAGAGATAAGATTTCTGTATGTAGATTCTCACATAATTGCATTAATTGCTTTTTGTCTTCAAGCATTGAATTTAAAATTGAGTGCATATGGGCATTGTCATCTGTTGTTGTTGGGGTTCACAGGCCGGGATCTGAGGGATCTGTCCACCGACTCAGTGTGGAGGTCCTTTAGGGCCCGCCTATGGTCCCGCAGATAAAACGGCAACGATATGTGATCCAGTAGCTGCCGATTTGGATGACTGGGTCGGTGACAGTTCAGAAGGAACTGCCTACTTAAAAGTTCCGCATGCTCGCGAACGTTGAGCATTTGAGCCTCCTGGTGAAGATGAGACTCAGGAGACATAAGCAAACAACCCGTCGCAGTTCTGATGGCGGTGTTTTGGCAGACCTGCAATTTCCTCCAGTTGGTGTCGTGAAGGCTAGACGACCATATGGGCGCAGCATAATCCATAACCGGTCGGCCAATAGCCTTATAGGTGACCAGCAACGTTTCTTTGTCTTTGCCCCAAGTACTGCCGGCCAGTGACTTGAGGATCTTGTTGCGGCTTTGTACCTTTGAAGCTATTGCGGTGGCATGATTAGCGAAGGTGAGGCTATTGTCGAATGTAACCCCTAGAATTTTGGGGTGGTTGACAGTAGGTAGTGGAACACCATCTACGTGGACATTCAACTCCTGCCCCATCTGCGCATTCCACGTGGTGAATATAGTATACCAATATGGTATTACTATATTTTAGATATGTATGTATAAAGATGAAGGATTACAAATATTTGTGTTCCTTATGTTCCCAAGTTTATTTTCGAATCAAAATTTTTGAAATACCACATTTCAATATTGAAAAATAAAAATTACAAATTTGATTCAGACGGAAAAATGCAAAGTAAAATTATATAAAACTTAAATATTAACACAATTAAAATTAGTACACATATTAAGTGAGAACAAACAACCCTACAATACTCCCCCTTCCAGAGATTTATTGTTAAATAAATTAAAAGTAACTTTCTTTTTGGAATTTGTTTCAGGTAAATGTGTTAAGTCAACCATAGCTGGTTTCAAACGATCAATTGGAATATTTTTAACTTCATTGTTTATTTCTACACTAAAATTTTTAATATCTTTTTCAATAACTTTGAACGGTCCTTCGTAGGGATGTTGTAAGGAATGTTTATTGATAACACGCACGAAAACATATTTACAGTTTTGTAAATCTTTTGGAACGAAAATAGCTGAAGAATTTTGATGATGGTTAAGATTTGATCTAAAATTTCGAAAATGTTCACGCAATGTACTTAAAACATCTGATGTAGTTGTTGTTTCATTAGATTTAATAACAAGTTCACCAGGTAAACGTAAATTTTGACCATAAACCATTTCAGCAGGTGTAGCCGAAATGTTGATCGCAAACCAAGAAGTATTATCGGTAACTCTTCACTCCAATTTCTTGATTCATTCCTAGCCATTATTGAGGACTTTAGTTGCCTATGGAATCGCTCTACCATTCCATTAGCTTGAGGATGATAAGGAGACGTTGTTATATGGTGACTGCCAAGAAATTTAGTTAATTCCGAAAATAAATTTGAGGTGAACTGGGCTCCCTGATCTGTAGTAATTTTTAATGGAATTCCGAATCGTGAAATGTATTCATTAAAAAATTTTTTAGCAATAGTTGGCGCAGAAATATCTCTTAACGCAAATGCTTCAGGCCAACGCGTAAACCTATCAACTATGGTAAAAATATAACGATGCCCTCTTGAAATAGGTAAAGGGCCTACAATGTCTAAATGAATATGCTCAAACCTACTCTTAGGTATAGCAATTTTGAAAACTGGGGATTTCGTATGACGACTAACTTTCGATTTCTGGCAACTTATACACTCTTTTGACCAGATATTAATTTGTTTGTTCATATTTGGCCAATAATATTTCCTAACAATCAATCTACGAGTTGCCTTTGTACCTGGATGTGCGATTCCATGTAATAAATAAAACACTGTTTTTCGTAAAATGTTTGGAATAAATGGTCTAGGATTTTCACCCGAATCTTCGCACCAGATGTTAAAATTTAAAAAATGAAATTTTAATCAGTTTAAGATTATGGCAACTTTGACTAGAAATAATTTCATTCAACTCACTATCCTTTTGTTGTTCATTTTGCAATACTTTAAAATTTAAGTTGAAATTCTTAATTGCCTCTATTTCAAAAGTTCATGATAAAGTATCAGCTACTATATTATCTTTTCCTCTAACGTACTGTATATCGTTTGTGAACTGTGCTATGAATTCGAGATGCCTCGTTTGTCTAGGACTACGTTCTGTTTTTGAACCTAAAGCAAAAGTTAAAGGTTTGTGATCGGTATAAACTGTAAATTGTCGTCCTTCTAAGAGATAGCGAAAATGCTTAACATTTAAATATATTGCTAACAACTCTCGGTCGAAAGTGCTATATTTGGTTTCTGAGGGTGAAAGTTTTTTAGAAAAGAAACCTATTGGCTCCGATTTGCCATTAAAATGTTGCTGAATGACACCGCCAACTGCTGTATCAGATGCATCAACATTCAAAGAAAGCTTTGCATATTTATTAAAGTGGTTTAATAATACCGTAGATGCAAATCTTTCTTTTATACATTCAAATGCATTAGTTGAGGTGTCGTCCCAAATTAATGTTTTATCCCTTTTCTTGTTAGTATTATTAATTAAATTATATATTGCACTTGTATATTCAGCAAGATTCGGAATATATCGATGATAATAATTTATCATTCCAATAAACTTTTGAGCCTGTTTCAAAGATTTTGGAAGCTCAAAACTACGAATTGCTGCTACTTTTTCATCTGTTGGTCTAATACCAGAGCCGGAAATGTTGTGCCCTAAAAAATCTATATTATTTACTCCAATTACATACATTTGCTAGGTTTAATATTTAAACCATATTCCGATAAACGCTCGAAAAGTATGCGCAGCTCTCTTAAATGTTCCTTTTCATCATCAACGTATGCAAATACAAAGTTTAGACCACTTACAACTTCGTTTATAAATCTCTGAAAAGTTTGGGACGAATTTCTCAATCCAAAGGGCATACGTAAAAACTCAAACATACCGAAAGGTGTTGTTATTGCTGTTTTATATATGTCTTCTTTGGCCATTGGTATCTGATGATACGCTTTTACTAAATCAATTTTGGAAAACACGTTTTTGTTGCGAAGATTCATATTGAAATCATGAATATGAGGCAAAGGATAACGATCGGGTACGGTTGCTACGTTCAGTCGTCGAAAATCACCACAAGGATGCCAATCATTAAGGTCCTTCTTGGGTACTAGATGAAGTGGAGATGCTACTGATGAATTCGATGGTCTACAAATTCTAGATTTTAACAAAAAATCAAACTCGGCTTTGGCTACTTTGAATTTTATAGGATCTAAGCGCCTGGGCTTAGAAAAAGGAAGGTTTCCTTCAGTGTCAAGTCTGTGTATCGTAGTATGTTTAACTGGCTTCATATAATCTGGTTCGAAAATCAGAGATGGAAATTCTTTCAATAACTTCGTATATTGATTATCAACAGAGAAAATTTTTAGAAGAGGGATATTGCATAAACGTGATATAGTATTAACAGAAAGACTTGTCAACGGATCGACTAAACGTTTATTTTTAATATCAACAAGTAAGCCATATTTACATAAAAAATCCGCACCTATGATTGGTTTAGCAATGTCTGCAATTAAAAATTTAAATGGAAACTCGCGCCGTAAACTTAAGTTTATGTTTAAAACTTTTGTACCAAAAGTTGAAATTGTAGTACCGTTAGCTGCTGTTAAAATTATGTCAGATTTCTTACTACATGCAAATTTTGAAACTGGCAAAACTGAAATTTCCGCCCCACTATCAATAAGAAAATTGAGGTTATTATCTTTGTCAAATATAAACAAGCGACGAGTGGAAACATCAAATTTTCCGTTGTTCGTCGCTGCAACAACGGAAGACTTTAGTTTGTTGAACTATTTTTTGAAAATGCGCATGGTTGTTCACATTTCATAGCCTTGCTTCCGAATCTATAATGGTACCTACAGAGCCAATTTTGATTATCACGAGATTTTGACCGGTTCCTAGAGGGACTTCTAAATATGTTCCTACCTATAGATCGGAATCTGGAGTAATTTTGACTCATCTCTTTCCTAATTTCATTTATTTCTAACGATAATTTTTCAAAATTTTTACAAATGACATTAGTTGTCTGAACTAAACTGGATATAATTGAATTATCTCTTTTTGAATTGCTGACTGAAGCTATTTCACTTTTATTGATAACTTCCCATACATTATCAGCCAATTTCATTAGTTCAGTAATATTACTGGAATTTGAACCAGTTAAAACAATATTCAAATTTTTTGGAAGTTTCCTCATCCAAAGTTTTTTGAGGACCTCTTGGCTAAAATTGCTACCAGATAACAAAACAAGAGGCCGATAAAATTCTGAAGGTTTGCGATCTCCCATTTCTGAATCTGATAGAACTCTATCCAACTCAGCATTCTCGCTTAACGAGTGCCTATCAATTAAAATTTGCTTTAGCGCGGAAAATTTATTCGTCTCAGGAGGGTTATGTATAAAATCTAAAATTGTCATAATGACTTCCTGAGGAAGTGCAGTTATGATATATTCATATTTTGTCACCTCCTGAGTTATGCTCTTGCTGCTAAATTGCATCTCGGCATGGATAAACCATGCCTCTGGGCAATTCGTCCAAAATTGGGGAAGCTTAACCGATGTTGCAAAGATTTCATTAGAGTTCTGATTCACATATGGATTTACAATTTCGTTCTGAAAATTGTTATCTTGTAAATCGATAAGTGAATCGTTCTGTTGATGTGTTGGTGTAGATGTATGTGGTGGTGAACGGAACATGTTTAAAGAAATGTTGTTAGGTACCTAAACAAAAAATAAAATCTCTTTGTCTATTACTTAATAATCTGCAATATTAATTATTAAGTTAAAAATATGTATGCATACATACAATTCTGATGCTTAGGGCGATGAATTTATTTGTCGTTACTTATTCCACCTTGATTGTTGGACGTTTTTATAATATCGTTTGAAAATGTAACAAATGGTCAAGTGCCAGAAGTGATGATGTTGTGGTTATAGTTGTTGGTGGTGTTGCAGTGCAAACGCGGCAACACTGGCAGCAAAGTTGATGGTGCGCACGATTTCGACGACGATAATCGATAATGTTGATGATAATAATCGTAATGTTGGCGTAAATGATGCAATGACCTAACTGATTGAGGTATTGTTGTTGTTAAAATATCCCAGCCTTTTATTTTTCCTGCTCTGATGATTCTTTATAATCTACAGTTGAATTTGTAAGTTGTAAGTGAGATACGGCAAGCAGTGTATCCAAGAAGTTCTCCACAGGAATTCGATCAGCTATACACAAGCGACGGAAGCGCCAGGTGCCAAAATAAACAACTGACAAGCACGATAGTAGTTTTTCTTAATGTTTTTAAAAAATTTGTTTTAGTTATTTTTATTTAAATGCACACTTTTATTGCGTTTTTAGCGAAAGGCAGGATCGCCAATTATAGTATACCAATATGGTATTACTATATTTTAGATATGTATGTATAAAGATGAAGGGTTACAAATATTTGTGTTCCTTATGTTCCCAAGTTTATTTTCGAATCAAAATTTTTGAAATACCACATTTCAATATTGAAAAATAAAAATTACAAATTTGATTCAAACGGAAAAATGCAAAGTAAAATTATATAAAACTTAAATATTAACACAATTAAAATTAGTACACATATTAAGTGAGAACAAACAACCCTACAGTGAACAACGTCGCCGTAGATTTAGTCGGGGACAGAGTCAGGTTCCGCTCTGTGAAGAAGCGGGAAAGATCGCGCAGGTAGTCGTTCAGTCTGGTACAGAGTTCGTCCGTGGAAGGTCCTTTGCCCGTGGCCATCACAGTGCAGTCGTCAGCGTACGAAACGATGGAGACCCCCTCTGGTGGGGGAGGGAGGCTCGAGATGTAGAAGTTAAACAGAAGGGGTGAAAGGACACCACCCTGCGGAACCCCTTGTCTAATTCTTCTAGGTCCACATCTCTCGTTTCGAAACTGCACTGATGCCAGCCGACCGTTTAAATAGTTGGCGGTCCATCGTTTTAGGCCGGCAGGAAGCGGTGTCCCCTCCAGGTCTTTAAGGAGTGTGGCGTGGTTGACTGTGTCGAATGCTTTCGACAGGTCAAGTGCCACGAGAACCGTCCAGTGGTTTGGTTGGTGTTGGTTCAAACCGAAGTTAATCTGCGTCGTGATGGCATTCAGTGCTGATGTTGTGCTATGGTTTTTACGGAAGCCATGTTGATGATTGGCCAGCTGCAGGTTTGCAGTATAGTATGGGAGCAGAATAGCCTCTAACAACTTCACTACCGGCGAAAGGAGAGATATAGGACGATAAGAGTCTCCTTGATTCGCCGGCTTCCCAGGTTTTAGGAGGGGGGCCACAGTCGCATGTTTCCAGATGTCTGGTATAACGAAGGTGGACAGTGAGAGGTTGAATAGAGCCGCCAAGTACTTGTGCCCCTCGTGGCCGAGGTGTTTCAGCATCTTCATGGCAATTCCGTCGGGTCCGAGTGATCTTGAAGGTTTAGCCTTCCTTATAGCTTTCTTAACCTCTGCAGCGGAGACGACAATGGGCGCGGCTGTGTGTTTGTGTTTGTGCGCGCGTCGGATGGCTTTTCTCTTAGCCCTATCCGCAGGAGAATGCAGTATAAATTGCCGGCAGAATGCGCTTGCGCACTTCCTGGGGTCCGACTTGACGTTATCGCCGAAAGCAATGGCGACCTTGTCATTGTATTTGGTCGGGTTGGATAGGGCCTTGACTGTCGACCATAATTTGCCGACACCGCCAGAGAGGTTGCATGACTCTAGGTGTTCTTTCCACTTTTTCAATTTGGAAAGAACACCTAGAGTCATGCAACCTCTCTGGCGGTGTCGGCAAATTATGGTCGACAATTCCCACAACAGCCGGTTCTACGTACCGGAATGACCACCCCACGGCCAAGGGCTGTTATTTCAGTGTAACCCTGTCCAATTTGTCCAGTCCCACTCCTAAATTGTCATCCTCGGAGCAATCCCTTGCAGCAGGGTTGCTCCAATGTCTCTTGCTACGGGCTGGTATCGAATCCAACCCCGGACCAAGAGACGGGATCTGCTGCGTCTGCTGGAAGAAAATATATGTAAAACGTTCACATTCCGTTCAATGCAGTAAATGCAAGAGATGGTTGCATAGATCTGGATGCTCAGGGCTTAACCCTGCCATCCCCAGAACCCGAACTTTTTTCAGTACTTTTGAGGCACCATGCTGTTCGCGCACAAACGCGTCCCGCGGTTCTCGTCGCTCCGGCGCACACACACCGCCCCTACCATCATCAAATGGCCACAACAGTGGCCCGGTCTTCACGACCTGCAGCCTTGCTGCTCCCGCCTCACCTCAGTCCCCACTCTCGTCCCCCCCTACTTCCAGCATGCACGTGGGTCAGGAACATAACCTCCTCGTACCTTTCACCACGTGCACTGTTTGTCGGCAAAGACTATATACGCCTGCGGCATCGGTTAAGTGCAATAACTGCCTTGGCCTGTGCCACATCCATATGTGCTCTGGGCTCGCAAACAGGAACCTTTGGACGGATGCATTTATTGCCCCTTGCTGCAGTACTCAGCCGCCCTCCACGCCACACAACATCGGCCAAGACGCGCTGAACCCTAGACTGCGTCACAGCTTGGGACTATGCCCACCTCCACCTAGGCAACCGCATCCGTCCCTTACCCCCAGCATGCCTCCACCCTCCCTCCCGACACACTTCAAAATCCTACAGCTAAACTGCAACGGGTTAGCTGGAAAGATCGCGGAGATAACAGACTTTATGAAGTCGAACAACATTAAACTGGCCGTCATTCAGGAGACCAAACTGAATGCTAACTCGGACTTACGTACTCGAGATGGGTACAATGTACATAGGAAAGACCGTCCCAGCGGTCATGGGGGCGGCCTCGCATTCATTACACACCATACTGAACAGTATAACCTGTTTGCCCCTGACGTTGACCCCAGGGACTCTACCCTTGAATGCCAGGGCATAGCAGTCCGGACAGGCGACGTCGACCTGCGAGTGTTAAATATATACATTCCCCCTGTTACGTGCTGTCCCCGTGATTATCGCCCTGATATTAGTGCGTTGCTAAGGGGCGATAACTGCCTCATCCTAGGTGATTTCAACGCACATCACGATCTCTGGCACTCCAACTTGCCAGCAGATAGCAGAGGGCACGCACTCGCAGAGCAAATAGATAATTCGGCATTCTGTACATTGAATGGAGATGCCCCCACTAGGGTGGCAGGTAACTGCCACAGTTCGCCAGACATCTCCATTTCAAGTGCGGGCCTTATCAACCACGTTAACTGGCAACCTATGCTTACACTGGCATCAGACCACCTACCCATCCTACTAGACATCGAACGACCGTCCGACTTCATAACGACAGAAAAACGAACGTACATCAACTTCAGTAAAGCGGACTGGGACCGCTTCACGGACTTTACAGAGCACTCCTTCGCTGACCTACCCACACCGTCGGACGTATGCAAAGGTGAGAAAGAGTTTCGCAAAGTCATCGATTCAGCCTCTGGCCGCTTCATCCCTGCTGGCAGAATCCCGGAAATTCGGCCGAATTTCCCTGCGGAAGCAGCGGCAATGGCAAGAGAACGTGACCAAGTGAGACTCTTGAACCCCGCAGATCCAAGAATAAAGGATCTCAACGCAGAAATCCGTCGGACTGTCAATGATCATAAATTGAAAAAGTGGCATTGTCATCTCTTAACGCTGAGATCTCCTTAGCAATTGTTGGAGTTGTACGTTGCAAAATGTCAGGCTCAACTAGCAGCTTTCCTTCATTACTTTTAGAAGAATTAGATTTAACAGCGGCAGCATTCTCCAGACGGGCAGCGGGCGGGGGAGGCGTGCGAATAGATCCACGACGCTCGGATATGCACACATTACAAATAAAACCTTTACCCGAACTTTGCAGGAAGTTGTCTGCAGCATACCAACACAGGCCAAGTGAGAGAAAACTTTGCACTCGGTGCACTGAACTTTCGCTTGAGCACGATCAACTTTCTGACCACAAACACAAGGCATAATGAAATTTAGAAATATTTTCTTTTTAATTGTTTATGTACACATTAATTATTATGTGTTATACGACGAAAATGTTCGAGTCACTGTCTCAGAGGCTTTTAACCATAATAAAAAGAAAAATGAATAAATCACAACAGGAGGCACTGTTACTATTAGAACAAATCAAGAGCGATAGAAATACACGTCCGCACTGTTTAAGACGCCAATCGTGTCAATCCGCCCCACGTCGAAGGCTGTCATGGGCGTTTCAGCTACAACCATTGGTTCTTTCAAGCTTAAATTTGTTTTTTTTTTGCAGTGGGTGCATTTCTTGATATCATTTTTAATGGCATTTTTACATATTTTTCCAATAATATTTTTGTTTTGTTTTATTAGTTGTTCGATTGATTCCTGGGTGGCCATCATTATCAGGATCATCGTGATCACCTTTAAATGTGTTTACTCGAGTATAATTATCTTTTACCCTTCGTCGCGCGCAACTGATCTGTGAGGCACAGCCGTAACTATTTTTTGTTTCACGCAAAATTTGGTCTTATAAATTTGTATGAAAGAAAATGCGGAGGTCGCCAAAAATCAGGTGATGAAATTCAATTACAAAACTGCATACTCAAAATAAATCTAAAAATTCCTAGTAAAAAGTTGAAAATTTTGTTGAAAATTCGCCGAATTTTTGTAAATTTTGTACAAAATTCCAAACTTTAGTTTATAGTCCGTGTAATGTATTTTTCACGTATATTTTGATAAGAAATTAGCGAAATAGTTTTAAAAGAATTAATTCCTGGTGAAAACTGCAATTTATATGGTGGACCGTTTAAACTGTGAGCCACTGCATAGTTATATCGCGATGACCATGATTGCGATTGTATCGCAAGCGCCATGTTATCGAAATTTTTTTTTTCATCGTAAATAGCTTGTGAATACCTGTTACAACTACTCATAAACTTATAGAGGTCTACTATGTACCGTTCCTAAGAAAAAATTAAAAAAATAATTTTATCGTTTGCTTTGTTTACACTTTTGCGTGACCGCAATTTTATCGTTAGCTAGAGTATGAGCACAGTGTATAATAGAATTTTCATAGTTGAAACATGGCTAAACTCTGTTTTCTACGACCGTGAGTTTTTCGATACGCAACTTTACGACGTGCTTTGTAAAGATCATGATGCTGTCAAGACTGTTTGCTTAGGAGGTGGCGGTGTTCTAATAGCGGTGAAAAGAGTATATGACTCGCTGCGAATAATGTAACGCAGATTTATATAAAGCACACGTGGATAATGTGACTCGTCTAGCTTTTGAAACCTTGGGCGACAATCACTTGTGCGTTTTGGGTGATTTTAATCTTAGTAATATTAACAATAAAGCAGCTGGCGCTGAGGGGCTGGTAAGGCGCATGCATGCTGGTAAGGTGCAGAATATGGTCGGATGAATGCATGCCCGAAGATTATAATCTAAGTGTTCTCTGCCTAATCCACCAGAAAGGTGATCCTGCAAACTGCATCGCATATATGGTCTTGTCTATTGTGCGAACGATTGAAGCCTGATGTAAACAGACTGATTGGTCAATATGGCTTCAGAAAATCTACCATCGACCAGATTTTTACAATACGTCAAATCCTGGAGAAAACCCGTGAGAAAAGAATGGGCACACACCACCTCTTTGTTTATTTTAAAGCCGCTTTCGATAGCACGAAAAGGAGCTGCCTATATGCCGCAATGTCTGAATTTGGTTTCCGCGCAAAACTTATACGGCTTTGCAAAATGACATTGAGCAACACCACCAGCTCAGTCAGAATTGGGAAGGACCTCTCCGAGCCGTTTGAAACTAAACGAGGTTTCAGACAAGGTAACCCCCTATCGTGCGATTTCTTTAATTTGATGTTGGAGAAAATAATACAATCTGCAGAACTTAACCGCGCTGGAACAATATTCTATAAAAGCGTGCAACTGTTAGCATATGCTGCCGACATTGACATTATCGGCCTTAACAACCGCGCCGTAACCTCTGCCTACTCCAAACTAGAAAAAGGAGGGGAAAAAATGGGTTTGGTGGTGAACGAGGGAAAAACGAAGTACATGCTGTCATCAAGCAAAGAGTCAGCGCGTTCGCGCCTTGGCACCCACGCCACTGCTGGCAGAATAAAGTTCGAAATAGTGAAGGACTTCGTTTACCTTGGATCCAGCATTAACTCCAACAATAATGTCAGCCTAGAAATCCAACGAAGAATTGCTCTTGCAAATAAATGCTACTTTGGACTGAGTAGACAATTGAAAAGCAAAAAGTCGAAAGTGCTTTTGGCATTCCTTGTAATGTAATTGGAAAAATTTCAATTACATTTTCAATTCCTTCCGAAAGTATTTGAGAAGAAATTACATTTGCGCAAAGTATTTTTTTTCAATTCCAAAAAAAATTTTTGTACTTGAGCCTCAAAATGAGGAAATTACATTTGATATTTTTTTTGAGGAATTGAAATGTAATGAATTCCTTTTGTATGGGACAAAGGAATTGATTACTTTTCCCAATTCCTGAGGAATGGAATTGTAATTGTAATGGAATTGAATTTACCCAGCTCTGTATACAGCAGACCAAACAACACCGCAGGTACTATAAAAAAACGATCAACAATAAACAAACAGACACACAAAACGAATCAGAAAACAAAAATAACCGACTTCTACATTACTAACGAGCGTCGAAACCAACCGTACACACAAATTTAACATTACCTGACCTAACACACACAAACTAATTACCTGACCTAACATGTACAACTAATGGATGATCGTCAGAAACAACCCTAATTGCAGGTACCCATTCGGACCCATGTACACGCAGACTAACACTACATGATACAGCGTCCAGACTATAAATACATGACAACGGATAGACAAAAATTGAAGATGTCGCATGGACGAAACCGGTTTGCTACAAAACCAAAATTGACAAGGGACGACGGAAATTCGTTTCAATATAAATCCAGTTTCATTTCTATTTAATCATAAAAACTATTGCTCATGCTATGTATCCATTTTCAAATGACTAATATGTAACTAGTTGTCTGAGAAACGCTGGTGCTCTTTTGATGAAAATCCCTTTGATTACTTCTATACTAGTAAAAGCCGCTACTAAAGTTAATGCAAGCTTTTTAGACCGACCCCAAAGATCTTGACTATGATACGAAACACCTACCGAGAATTTTGTTTCGAATTTATTATGACCAGAAAATCAGGCTTTTGATTTTGCATTATCTGGCTGGGATTCGAACGCAGGAGTTTTGGCATGTAAATCTCGCAGTATCACACCTATGATATACCAGCGTTCTATTTACGTAACTTTACCATAGAAAATATCTATGTAACACAGCATATACAAAAAGTATTGTATAAATTTGGATGTATACTCACAGTTGTACTATCGGGTCTATATGTCGTAACTATTTCCTGATCCTGTGTCTATTGGTAGTTGGAGTCAGTTGTTGCTACCCTGATGCTGTTAGGTTTAATCAAATATTTTCACTTATTGCTCAGATTGATGGTCTGCTGAAATAGGCACTGTTTTTCGGAATATGTGTGTACTTAGCTGGAACTAAATACTGCAAGGGCCACTGTTGTGCGGTGATGAAATGCCTTTGTACTAGCCTTGTAAATCTTGCAGTATCACACCTATGATATACCAGCGTTCTATTTAAGTAACTTTACCATAGAAAATATCTATGTAACACAGCATATACAAAAAGTATTGTATAAATTTGGATGTATACTCACAGTTGTACTATCGGGTCTATATGTCGTAACTATTTCCTGATCCTGTGTCTATTGGTAGTTGGAGTCAGTTGTTGCTACGCTGATGCTGTTGGGTTTCCTCAAATATTTTCACTTATTGCTCAGATTGATAGTCTGCTGAAATAGGCACTGTTTTTCGGAATATGTGTGTACTTAGCTGGAACTAAATACTGCAAGGGCAGCTGTTGTGAGGTGATGAAATGCCTTTGTACCAGCCTTGTAATAACACACGGTTTAATAACTTTTTCTCCAAGCACCTTTGGAATAATATGCACTTTCATTCACTTTATTTATTGTTTTGGTTAACAATATATATATATATATATATAAAACATTTGTAAAACGATATAAAAACTTGGCAAAGCCGGTGTATATACAAGCGAAGGAAAAAAGATAATAATAAAAATTATGGCCGCCCCCACATCAGCTGATTGCATGCGGCGAATTGGTGTGGGGTGATTTGCGCGAGGGTTGCCACACGTCCCAAATGATCTAATATTTACTACTTAACCTAAGGGTATGTTTTTATGTTGAGGGGAATATTATAATACAATTCAAGATGAGACCTAATATAACTCAATGAAATGAATTGTTATGTAATATATAAAAAATGATACAATGCGAGAATTCAATGGTAAATATATATGTACAATTCATTGTAATAGGTTTTTCTATGGTTTTGGGATTGGGACATGTGGCTACGTAAGTCGCGTAAACAAGTATCTTAAGCGCCAAACCTTTTTTTATTGCCTCTCAGCAAGACTGCAAAAGTATCGCAAGCGCTTAATACCCTTAAAAACTAGAAAGTTCAGGAAAAAATGCATGCCTCAGTGCCATCCTTGCCTAACCCTCGAAATTTCATATATGGAGTTATTATGCTATACTTCTGAGAAATACTCCAAACTATCAGTGCCAAAGTTGGACATCCCTAATTTTACGAAATTACTAATTAAATTAATTAAATGTTTCAAACCTTCCTAAAAAGGCTGTTTAATTTTAAATTACCTATTAACTTTGTCACTAATTACACTGGTTTACAGCCAAAATGCACCAGAGACGCCATAGTGAAATTCCTATGTAAAATCACCTCCTAATTCCGAAAATCAAGGTTATTTTTACCTGAATGGTACCGTTTTTGAGATATTTACGATTTACCTTTATTTCAAAAAAACAAAAAAGATGATGTATATCTCAAGATCAAATTGAGCTATTCGAAAACGGTTTAAAAAATTTGAAAGCTTATAAAATTTACTATAATCAGTACATACAACACTTTTTGCTAGGTCCTGCAGATTCAAACATATTGAACTATCATTACGGATTTTTTAAATTTTTTTGCAGATATTTTTTCCCCCCTCCAAGCTCTGTTTTATTACAAAAAAATAAGCTATCAGTGAACAAAATCGATGAACTAATACAAAAGTTATAAGCATTCAAGTAAATATATCCATTTAATGCTTAAGTACCCTACTGGTACATATGTGTTAGTATTCGTATATCAGTTAGTTAGCAGGTAGATTTTCGAAAAGTTATTAGATACAAAAAGCTGTCGTGTTCTCAAACCTAGGTACATTTTAAACAAGAGCATCTTTTTGAGGCAGGTAGTGTTTTCTTTGTAGAACTAGGAAACCTATTTGTTTAGGTAGGCTTGAATTTTTACTGGATCTAAGTATAAATAAGAGTACATGCGCCTTGTTCCTTCATAATATCTGCAAGGCTCGCCGGATACTGTTCAGTTTATAATTGCAGTTTATAACCCGTCATTTACTTAAAAATAAAAAATGAATAAAAGGGCGCGAGAGTTTGAGTGTACAAATGATCCAGATATGTTCTGTTTCATCTGCGGTCAATTTATTGTTAAAAGTATGAGACGTGTGTTTTCAAATCCTTTGAAAGTTACATACTATAAGTGTTTTGGAATTGAGCCTAAAACCATGGACACCGAACACTGTGTGCACCACATGCCGAGTCGAATTGATTTCTTCGGAAACCGGAACAAAAAGGTACGTTGTAAAAATTAGGAATTTGTTCCCTTTTAATGCATAGCTGACTAATTTCTGAAACTATCTATTTAGGCGACGTGTGAAATTTATTACACCAATGAAGTGGAGGGAACCAAGTTGCCATTCCACGGACTGCTATATTTGTACTACAAAAGTACTTGGGGTTGGAAAGTCCAGAAAAGTAACCTATGCGAGCGTATCTACAGTGTCATTACCAGAACTAATTTCAACAGAAGCGACATTGCCAGAATCAAATTTAACTTTAGTTCCGGCTCCAGTTTCATTGTCAACAGTAGTATCTGATTACGCGGCATCATGTTGTACTATTTTTCAAACGGAAAACGAAAGAAACTCTTTGTCACAAGCACAACTCAATGATTGGATAAGGGATTTGGAATTGTCAAAGGAAAAGGCCGAACTACACGCCTCTCGAATGCAACAATTTAAATTTGTTTCATCCGAGGTTAAGGTAACATATTATAGAACTCGTCACGAAGAATTTTCCAAGTACTATACGAAGGAGGACAGTGTTTGTTACTGCAAAGACATTGCTGGTCTATTCAAACAATTTGGTGAACCATATGATTCAAAAGAGTGGCGATTGTTCATAGACGGCAATAAATTAAGTATAAAGGCCGTATTATTGCATATTAGCAACCAAAAGCAATTTATCCCGATCGCGCATATAGTAAATACGAAGGAAACATATGAGATAATGCAAAAATTGCTCAAGTTAATCAAACACGAAGAACATGATTGGAAAATATGTGCCGATCTTAAAGTCGTTGGAATGCTATGTGGTCTACAAAGTGGATACACAAAATACTGTTGCTTTCTATGCAAATGGGATAGCCGAGCACGTCAAGACCACTACATCATAAAGGATTGGCCAGAACGAATCGAGTTTAAAGTTGGGGTAGATAACATAAAATACTCTCCACTTATAAAGAAGGAAAAAATAATTCTACCTCCGCTCCACATCAAGCTCGGCCTTATCAAAAACTTTGTGAAGGCTTTGGACAAAGAAGGCGAAGCTTTTCATCATTTGAAGACAATCTTCCCAGAGATTTCAGAAGCAAAAATAAAGGAAGGGATTTTTGTGGGACCGCAAATAAGGAAAATGATGACCAATAACCATTTCAAAGAACTATTGTCACCAGTGGAGGCAGCAGCGTGGGATTCTTTTGAAAAGGTCGTTACTTCTTTTTTAGGCAAACACAAAAGTCCTAACTACGAGATGATAGTGAACGACTTAATCAAAAACTATGCGGAAATGGGTAAATAAAAAAACATATTATAATAAATTATACATTACATAAATTTACATGAGAATATATAGCCATAAATCTGAATTCATCGTCCTGTTCCGAACAAACAAGAACGGGAAAAATATAAACAAAAAATTTGTTCTGAATTGAAAGATAAATCCAGCCTAAGAAAATTATATACTAATGTGTCACTTATGTATTTATCTAATTTACTTTTTTATTTTCTTTCAGGAGTAAATATGTCTTTAAAAATTCATTTCTTACACTCCCACTTAAATTTTTTCTCGCAAAATCTTGGCGACGAAAGTGGCGAGCATGGCGAAAGGTTTCACCAGCAAATGAAAGTGATTGAAAGTCGGTATCAAGGATTCTGGGATGTCGCTATGATGGGCGACTACTGTTGGTTTCTCATAAGAGAAACCGATCCTAATCTAAATAAGCGTCAAAACAAGACTCATAACTTTTTCAATTATAAAATAAGATCATAGAGTTAAGACAGAACCATATGTGCATATGCTATTATTTGTAGGGTACTTAAGTATTAAATGGATATATTTGCTTGAATGCTTATAACTTTTGTATTAGTTCATCGATTTTGTTCACTGATAGCTTTTTTTTTTTTGTAATAAAACATGGCTTAGAGGGGGGAAAAATATCTGCAAAAAAATTTAAAAAATCCGTAATGATTGTTCAATATGTTTGAATCTGTAGGACCTAGCAAAAAGTGTTGTATGTACTGATTATAGTAAATTTTATAAGCTTTCAAATTTTTCAAACTGTTTTGGAAGAGCTCAGTTTGTTCTTGAGATATACACGATTAAGTGGAGCCATCTTTTTTGTTTTTTGAAATAACGGTAAATCGTAAATATCTCAAAAACGGTACCATTCAAGTAAAAATAACTTTGATTTTCGGAATTAGGAGGTGATTTTACATAGGAATTTCACTATGGCGTCTCTGGTGCAGAAAAAAAGTTGGAATTTGCGATCCAGTGTTATTAGGAAATTACTAAAATGAGGCTTAGGCAAGGATGGCGAGCCACTCATTTAGAGTAGCAAATAAATAAACTGATGTCTATCAAAATTTTAGCCATACATACAAAAGTTAAAGTAATAACCAGAAAAAAGCTTCTCCTGTAAAATTTGGTTTTTGGCGCTTGCGAAAAAATCGGAAGTACGGCTCGATATGTAATTCAGTAAGGTCGTATAAGGTTTTGTTATTGCAATTTGTGACCAAGATACATTTTTTTAGTTACGAATTGTATACCTGAAATTCATTTTAATAGTTAATTTGAGTAGGTATGTATATAAAACTATCCATCATACAATGCACATTATAACTCGTCTTTTGGAGATTATGGAACTAAGTATTTTATTTACTTTGTTCAGAGCCAACAGTGCTCGCCACCAATAATACAATACATACCCTCTCGTTCTACAAACAACAATTTTGAACATTTAGGCAAACACGGTCGTCAGAACCTGAGCCAAATGAATAAATACAATTTGAGCAAAACGGTCACATAGCAACTGAGCCAAATAATAAAATAAAATTAAAAATAATAATAACTTAAAAAACAACTCGCCTTCTCTAAAGCTTAGACAACTTTAATAAAGTGAATAGTATTATTAAATATACATAGCTCACAGTTTATTATTTAGTCAGCCAATTCTAATATGTGTCTAGAAAACTCGAAACTATTTGCGGTGTTTAAATCTACAAAGTCAAGACGGGACTTCGTTGAGGCTATGATGACAGAATTAGCGAGTGAAACATGCATTAAAGAAAGCGAAGAAGAAAAAAAATCGTTTGCTATACATTACAATACTAAGATCAAACTTTGTATCATAAATGGGCAGTGCCACTCTCCTTTTCCAAAATTCGTTGGCTGTTTACTCTTTAGCTCAAATAAAATTTTATTGAACTACTTTCAATAACTTTTAGTTATTAATATAATACATATTTGGCTCGTAAATTAAAAAAACATTTAAAATTTTACGATAAATTTTAAAGCACCTTCTTATTGTGGCACCAAAAACGGACATTTCAGTTTTATAAGAGTATTGCCATTTAAAAGAAACAATGCGTCTATCCATTTGGTAGCTATTGATTATGTGACTACTAAGAAACAACTTGTTATAATAAGTGGGCAGTTCCACGCTACATCATCAAAATCATTAGATCGATTGATTTTACGCTTAAATACATCTTTATTAGTTTTGCTATATTTTTTACTTAAAAAAATGTTGCTTTTGCATTTTCTAAAAATTTTCGACTTGAAGAATTATTTTGAAGCACCCTGTAACTGTTACCTTCTGAGCTTTCAAATAATAAAACTTCAAACAATTAGCTTGCATTTGCATTTTAAATTTTTAAAATATCCTCATCGGTACAAAAGTTATGATTTTTGCAAAGAAAAAACTCAAAAGGCGCAATAGTGGGACGTCCAGGCACTATGTGCCTTTCAATTCCTCCCTCAAAACTTTGCAAAAAACCACCCTCTAGACGTTTGGTGTTCATTCTACAACGAGTTATATATGTAGCTGCATCTGTTTCGAATGCTCTCTTGCTTCGCTTCAAAATGCAATACTTACAGGTCTACTAAATGCTGACTAATATAATGTGAGACCTTCACCTGTCATTGCTCTGAACGCTGCATGATATCGCGTCCATTCCACCGGCACCACACATAATATCAACGAATACAAATAGATAACGAGAAATAAAGTTGGCCAATATGCTAATAGATCTAATGGAACTGTGCTCGAAATCACGTCCATTCCGCCAGCAAATCTTATTTTACTATTTTACTCGACTCTAAATAAATATTCGACCGTCTGTCAGACTCCGCCTTTTAAACCAACAATATTCAATTATAACTCTGTAGTTGTTGCTCCCAACGCTGCTTGAAATCGCGCCCATTCACCCACACCATACATAATATCAACGAAAGTGAAATTTTAATGTATATTCATAAATCTTAATGAATGCACCTCATTTTTTGTGTGTTATTGCAATTTATACATATCCGGAGTATTAAAGGATTTTCATAAAATCATAATAGTAGCGTTAAGTGATCAGTGTGTACAGCAATGTTTAAGGGCAATCTAAATAGAATAGGATAGAACTAAATAAATACTAACATAACGGTTTTTGTCATACTCATTGAGTTCAAAAGCTCCGTTTTTTTTTGGAATACACACAAAAATAACTTTCTTTGTCTCCGCGGCTAAGAATTAACGGGAAAGGATGGTAGACATGGGTAAATATTACGAGCGCGCCATTTTGGCTGTGAAAAGCAACGATTTCAACGCAATCCTCAACATTGAACATATAAATCGGTGGACACTGTTATGAATTCAGATGAGGCTGTTAAATAGCCAATTGAGCTCCTGAATTCACTCGATCTACCTGGGATGCCACCACACATATTGCTGCTTAAAACAGGTTCACCTATAATTCTTCTACGAAATATAAATCCACCACAATTGTGCAATGATACGAGGCTTGCTATGAAAAGATTGATGCCCAATGTAATTGAAACGACTATTCTCAACGGAAAATCAACAGGAGAAGAAGTTCTGATTCCGAGAATCCTAATTATTTTCAGTGATATGCCATATGAATTTAAACGTTTACAGTTTCCCGTTGGTCTAGCGTATTCAATGATTTTAAATATAGCACAAGGACAATCGCTTGAGGTTTGTGGATTAAATATCCAAAATCCATGTTTCTCACCTGGGCATCCACAAAATTTATTTGTTTATACCGAAGACTGGAAAACCAGAAATATTGTATATCCTAAACCATTGCAATAAATGGAACGTTGAAAAATAATAGAAAAATATTTCAAAATTTATTTATAGGGAAGTCAGTTGTCAAGCAGAACAACGTCTGCTGGGTCTGCTAGTAGATATATAAATATATAACAAAAGTAAAATTAACAAAACAAAATAAGCTTAAGTCTAACAGATTGCACAACCGAGATGGTTGAAGAGGCTGTGTTTCCCATCCATCTTCTAAAACGATCGATTTATTCGTTTAAAGTTGTGCCTAGAAATATTGAATATTCACACTTCGGCCCCAGTTGTTCAAGTTGTGCTTAGAAATTCTGATATTCGCTGGATGGTTGGAGAGGCCGTGTCTCCAATCCACCCTCTCATTCGGTCGATTAATTCATATAAAGTTGTGCGTAGAGATCTTAAGGAGCGAAACGTCGTGTTTTCAATCCTCCCTTAAATTCTGTCTAGATATGTAAAGAATTCATTACGGAAGGTGGCAAATGTGGATACGTTCAAAGCTTATACAGCAATACGTCCGAACACCAAATACGCAGGGGACATTTTTGGGGAAATTTAAATGACAGAGGTAAATGACACTGGGCGGGTCTTTGTGAGATACGGATCATCGAACTCTTATTTTATTTATTTACTAGCAGACCCGGCAGACGTTGTTCTGCCTGACCAGTGACTTCCCTAGAAATACATTTTCAAATATTTTTCTTTAACTTTTAACATTCCATTTATTGCAGTGCTTTAGGATATACAATGTTTCTGGCTTTAAAGTCTTTGATATACACAAATAAATTTTTTGGATGTCCAACTCAAAAAACGGATCTTTTGAACTTTAAAATGTCACTAAAGCAAATACATTCAGGGATATAACGAATTGATATATTACTTAGCTTGTGGACTTGGAACTGCCCACTTTTCCAAAGAATTTACAAATGTAGCCTATGTACATATGTCGTACACAACGAAGATTTTAACGTATTGGAAAAATTTAAAACAGATCAACCATAAACTTTGGACATTATTGAAGTACAAACAAAGCTTTGAATACAAAAAATGTGGGCGTGGCACCGCCCACATTTCCCAAATTATATAATTCTTGACCAAGGGACACACATATCCAAAAATCTTTAATTTAGACCCAATATGTTCAGAGTTATGAAGAATTTAAATTTTATATAGCCTGGGGGGGTGGCACTGGCTACTTTTCCAAAAATTGATGTAGCCTGAATCGTACACAACAATTTTCTTAACCAATCTTGAAAGTTTAAAAGAGATCGACCATAAACTTTGGACATTATTGAAGTACAAACAAAACACAAAAAATTTGGGCGTGGCACCGCCCACTTTTCTAAAATTACATAAATCTTGACCAAAGGACACACATATCCAGAAATAATTAATTTAGACTAAATATGTTCAGAGCTATGAAGAATTTAAATTTTATATAGGCTGGGGGCGTGGCACCGCCTACTTTTCCAAAAATTGATATAGCCTAAATCGTACACAACAATCTTCTGAACCAATCTTGAAAGTTTAAAAGAGATCGACCATAAACTTTGGACATTATTGAAGTACAAACAAAACACAAAAAATGTGGGCGTGGCACCGCCCACTTTTCCAAAATTACTTAAATCTTGACCAAAGGACACAAATATTTAAAAGTCATTAATTTAGACCAAATATGTTCAGAGTTATGAAGAATTGTAGTTTTATATAGGCTGGGGGCGTGGCACCGCCCAAATTTCTAAAAATTAATATAGCCTATGCTTTAACCCATGATCCCAAGAATATACTGTGAAAATTTCATAAAAATCGGTTGAGTACTTTGGACGCCCATAAAGGACACACAGACACACATTCATTTTTATTTATAAGATGGGTTTGTTATTATAATTTGGGGAATCACCAAAAATTCTCTTTATATTTCTTCTCTTTTGTCGAAGGCTTATGCATCTCTTAGTCAAAATACATTTTCTCTACGTTGCGTTCATACACACACGCACATACATTTTTGTTCCGCTGTAGCTTGAGTTTGATCTATGAAAATTCTTATGCTTGGATTGTTTGAATCTTTTATAAATTTCATCCTAGAAATAAGGGGCTTTAAGTTTTGAAAATGGAAAAAATGAAAACGCCACTTGGTTTATTTTTGGGAAAACTTGCTTCTTAAAAAAATTTCATAAAAATTGGGCCATCACTTTTCGAGATCAGCCGTTACGAATAATTTCATATAAGCAATTTTATATAATTAGTATAGATTTATTTTATTTTATTTTATTTGCATATTAAAACATAGTTTATGATCAAAAAGAACACATAAACCATTATCAACAGATATGCGTTTTAAGTCTGCTTTTTTTAATGAATAGGATATCAGAACTGGCTTCATTCTATGAAATGTCATTTGCTTACATTTAGAACAATTAACTACTTTCAATAACTTTTAGTTATTAATATAATACATATTTGGCTCGTAAATTAAAAAAAAAAACATTTAAAATTTTACGATAAATTTTAAAGCACCTTCTTATTGTGGCACCAAAAACGGACATTTCAGTTTTATAAGAGTATTGCCATTTAAAAGAAACAATGCGTCTATCGATTTGGTAGCTATTGATTATGTGACTACTAAGAAACAACTTGTTATAATAAGTGGGCAGTTCCACGCTACATCATCAAAATCATTAGTTCGATTGCTTTTACGCTTAAATACATCTTTATTAGTTTTGCTATATTTTTTACTTAAAAAAATGTTGCTTTTGCATTTTCTAAAAATTTTCGACTTTGAAGAATTATTTTGAAGCACCCTGTAACTGTTACCTTCTGAGCTTTCAAATAATAAAACTTCAAACAATTAGCTTGCATTTGCATTTTAAATTTTTAAAATATCCTCATCGGTTCAAAAGTTATGATTTTTGCAAAGAAAAAACTCAAAAGGCGCCATAGTGGGACGTCCAGGCACTATGTGCCTTTCAATTCCTCCCTCAAAACTTTGCAAAAAACCACCCTCTAGACGTTTGTTGTTCATTCTACAACGAGTTATATATGTAGCTGCATCAGTTTCGAATGCTCTCTTGCTTCGCTTCAAAATGCAATACTTACAGGTCTACTAAATGCTGACTAATATAATGTGAGACCTTCACCTGTCATTGCTCTGAACGCTGCATGATATCGCGTCCATTCCACCGGCACCACACATAATATCAACGAATACAAATAGATAACGAGAAATAAAGTTGGCCAATATGCTAATAGATCTAATGGAACTGTGCTCGAAATCACGTCCATTCCGCCAGCAAATCTTATTTTACTATTTTACTCAACTCTAAATAAATATTCGACCGTCTGTCAGGGTGGATTGAAGACTCCGCCTTTTAAACCACCAATATTCAATTATAACTCTATAGTTGTTGCTCCCAACGCTGCTTGAAATCGCGCCCATTCACCCGCACCACACATAATATCAACGAAAGTGAAATTTTAATGTATATTCATAAATCTTAATGAATGCACCTCATTTTTTGTGTGTTATTGCAATTTATACATATCCGGAGTATTAAAGGATTTTCATAAAATCATAATAGTAGCGTTAAGTGATCAGTGTGTACAGCAATGTTTAAGGACAATCTAAATAGAATAGGATAGAACTAAATAAATACTAACATAACGGTTTTTGTCATACTCATTGAGTTCAAAAGCTCCGTTTTTTTTTTGAATACACACAAAAATAACTTTCTTTGTCTCCGCGGCTAAGAATCAACGGGAAAGGATGGTAGACATGGGTAAATATTACGAGCGCGCCATTTTGGCTGTGAAAAGCAACGATTTCAACGCAATCCTCAACATGATACAAGGGCAGATTTGTGGGCAGTGTTCAACATATAAATCGGTGGACACTGTTATGAATTCAGATGAGGCTGTTAAATAGCCAATTGAGTTCCTGAATTCACTCGATCTACCTGGGATGCCACCACACATATTGCTGCTTAAAACAGGTTCACCTATAATTCTTCTACGAAATATAAATCCACCACAATTGTGCAATGATACGAGGCTTGCTATGAAAAGATTGATGCCCAATGTAATTGAAACGACTATTCTCAACGGAAAATCAACAGGAGAAGAAGTTCTGATTCCGAGAATCCTAATTATTTTCAGTGATATGCCATATGAATTTAAACGTTTACAGTTTCCCGTTGGTCTAGCGTATTCAATGATTTTAAATATAGCACAAGGACAATCGCTTGAGGTTTGTGGATTAAATATCCAAAATCCATGTTTCTCACCTGGGCATCCACAAAATGTATTTGTTTATACCGAAGACTGGAAAACCAGAAATATTGTATATCCTAAACCATTGCAATAAATGGAACGTTGAAAAATAATAGAAAAATATTTCAAAATTTATTTATAGGGAAGTCAGTTGTCAAGCAGAACAACGTCTGCTGGGTCTGCTAGTAGATATATAAATATATAACAAAAGTAAAATTAACAAAACAAAATAAGCTTAAGTCTAACAGATTGCACAACCGAGATGGTTGAAGAGGCTGTGTTTCCCATCCCTCTTCTAAAACGATCGATTTATTCGTTTAAAGTTGTGCCTAGAAATATTGAATATTCACACTTCGGCCCCAGTTGTTAAAGTTGTGCTTAGAAATTCTGATATTCGCTGGATGGTTGGAGAGGCCGTGTCTCCAATCCACCCTCTCATTCGGTCGATTAATTCATATAAAGTTGTGCGTAGAGATCTTAAGGAGCGAAACGTCGTGTTTTCAATCCTCCCTTAAATTCTGTCTAGATATGTAAAGAATTCATTACGTAAGGTGGCAAATGTAGATACGTTCAAAGCTTATACAGCAATACGTCCGAACACCAAATACGCAGGTGACATTTTTGGGGAAATTTAAACGACAGAGGTAAATGACACTGGGCGGGTCTTTGTGAGATACGGATCATCGAACTCTTATTTTATTTATTTACTAGCAGACCCGGTAGACGTTGTTCTGCCTGACCAGTGACTTCCCTAGAAATACATTTTCAAATATTTTTCTTTAACTTTTAACATTCCATTTATTGCAGTGCTTTAGGATATACAATGTTTCTGGCTTTAAAGTCTTTGGTATAAACAAATAAATTTTTTGGATGTCCAACTCAAAAAACGGACCTTTTGAACTTTAAAATGTCACTAAAGCAAATACATTCAGGGATATAACGAATTGATATATTACTTAGCTTGTGGTCTTGGAACTGCCCACTTTTCCAAAGAATTTACAAATGTAGCCTATGTATGTCGTACACAACGAAGATTTTAACGTATTGGAAAAATTTAAAACAGATCAACCATAAACTTTGGACATTATTGAAGTACAAACAAAGCTTTGAATACAAGAAATGTGGGCGTGGCACCGCCGACATTTCCCAAATTATATAATTCTTGACCAAGGGACACATATATCCAAAAATCTTTAATTTAGACCCAATATTTTCAGAGTTATGAAGAATTTAAATTTTATATAGCTTGGGGGCGTGGCACTGGCTACTTTTCCAAAAATTGATGTAGCCTGAATCGTACACAACAATTTTCTTAACCAATCTTGAAAGTTTAAAAGAGATCGACCATAAACTTTGGACATTATTGAAGTACAAACAAAACACAAAAAATTTGGGCGTGGCACCGCCCACTTTTCCAAAATTACATAAATCTTGACTAAAGGACACACATATCCAGAAATCATTAATTTAGACCAAAAATGTTCAGAGCTATGAAGAATTTAAATTTTATATAGCCTGGGGGCGTGGCACCGCCTATTTTTCCAAAAATTGATATAGCCTAAATCGTACACAACAATCTTCTGAACCAATCTTGAAAGTTTAAAAGAGATCGACCATAAGCTTTGGACATTATTGAAGTACAAACAAAACACAAAAAATGTGGGCGTGGCACCGCCCACTTTTCTAAAATTACATAAATCTTGACCAAAGGACACACATATCCAGAAATAATTAATTTAGACTAAATATGTTCAGAGCTATGAAGAATTTAAATTTTATATAGCCTGGGGGCGTGGCACCGCCTACTTTTCCAAAAATTGATATAGCGTAAATCGTACACAACAATCTTCTGAACCAATCTTGAAAGTTTAAAAGAGATCGACCATAAACTTTGGACATTATTGAAGTACAAACAAAACACAAAAAATGTGGGCGTGGCACCGCCCACTTTTCCAAAATTACTTAAATCTTGACCAAAGGACACAAATATTTAAAAGTCATTAATTTAGACCAAATATGTTCAGAGTTATGAAGAATTGTAGTTTTATATAGGCTGGGGGCGTGGCACCGCCCAAATTTCTAAAAATTAATATAGCCTATGCTTTAACCCATGATCCCAAGAATATACTGTGAAAATTTCATAAAAATCGGTTGAGTACTTTGGACGCCCATAAAGGACACACAGACACACATTCATTTTTATTTATAAGATGGGTTTGTTATTATAATTTGGGGAATCACCAAAAATTCTCTTTATATTTCTTCTCTTTTGTCGAAGGCTTATGCATCTCTTAGTCAAAATACATTTTCTCTACGTTGCGTTCATACACACACGCACATACATTTTTGTTCCGCTGTAGCTTGAGTTTGATCTATGAAAATTCTTATGCTTGGATTGTTTGAATCTTTTATAAATTTCATCCTAGAAATAAGGGGCTTTAAGTTTTGAAAATGGAAAAAATGAAAACGCCACTTGGTTTATTTTTGGGAAAACTTGCTTCTTAAAAAAATTTCATAAAAATTGGGCCATCACTTTTCGAGATCAGCCGTTACGAATAATTTCATATAAGCAATTTTATATAATTAGTATAGATTTATTTTATTTTATTTTATTTGCATATTAAAACATAGTTTATGATCAAAAAGAACACATAAACCATTATCAACAGATATGCGTTTTAAGTCTGCTTTTTTTAATGAATAGGATATCAGAACTGGCTTCATTCTATGAAATGTCATTTGCTTACATTTAGAACAATTAACTACTTTCAATAACTTTTAGTTATTAATATAATACATATTTGGCTCGTAAATTAAAAAAAAAAACATTTAAAATTTTACGATAAATTTTAAAGCACCTTCTTATTGTGGCACCAAAAACGGACATTTCAGTTTTATAAGAGTATTGCCATTTAAAAGAAACAATGCGTCTATCGATTTGGTAGCTATTGATTATGTGACTACTAAGAAACAACTTGTTATAATAAGTGGGCAGTTCCACGCTACATCATCAAAATCATTAGTTCGATTGCTTTTACGCTTAAATACATCTTTATTAGTTTTGCTATATTTTTTACTTAAAAAAATGTTGCTTTTGCATTTTCTAAAAATTTTCGACTTTGAAGAATTATTTTGAAGCACCCTGTAACTGTTACCTTCTGAGCTTTCAAATAATAAAACTTCAAACAATTAGCTTGCATTTGCATTTTAAATTTTTAAAATATCCTCATCGGTTCAAAAGTTATGATTTTTGCAAAGAAAAAACTCAAAAGGCGCCATAGTGGGACGTCCAGGCACTATGTGCCTTTCAATTCCTCCCTCAAAACTTTGCAAAAAACCACCCTCTAGACGTTTGTTGTTCATTCTACAACGAGTTATATATGTAGCTGCATCAGTTTCGAATGCTCTCTTGCTTCGCTTCAAAATGCAATACTTACAGGTCTACTAAATGCTGACTAATATAATGTGAGACCTTCACCTGTCATTGCTCTGAACGCTGCATGATATCGCGTCCATTCCACCGGCACCACACATAATATCAACGAATACAAATAGATAACGAGAAATAAAGTTGGCCAATATGCTAATAGATCTAATGGAACTGTGCTCGAAATCACGTCCATTCCGCCAGCAAATCTTATTTTACTATTTTACTCGACTCTAAATAAATATTCGACCGTCTGTCAGGGTGGATTGAAGACTCCGCCTTTTAAACCACCAATATTCAATTATAACTCTATAGTTGTTGCTCCCAACGCTGCTTGAAATCGCGCCCATTCACCCGCACCACACATAATATCAACGAAAGTGAAATTTTAATGTATATTCATAAATCTTAATGAATGCACCTCATTTTTTGTGTGTTATTGCAATTTATACATATCCGGAGTATTAAAGGATTTTCATAAAATCATAATAGTAGCGTTAAGTGATCAGTGTGTACAGCAATGTTTAAGGACAATCTAAATAGAATAGGATAGAACTAAATAAATACTAACATAACGGTTTTTGTCATACTCATTGAGTTCAAAAGCTCCGTTTTTTTTTTTGAATACACACAAAAATAACTTTCTTTGTCTCCGCGGCTAAGAATCAACGGGAAAGGATGGTAGACATGGGTAAATATTACGAGCGCGCCATTTTGGCTGTGAAAAGCAACGATTTCAACGCAATCCTCAACATGATACAAGGGCAGATTTGTGGGCAGTGTTCAACATATAAATCGGTGGACACTGTTATGAATTCAGATGAGGCTGTTAAATAGCCAATTGAGTTCCTGAATTCACTCGATCTACCTGGGATGCCACCACACATATTGCTGCTTAAAACAGGTTCACCTATAATTCTTCTACGAAATATAAATCCACCACAATTGTGCAATGATACGAGGCTTGCTATGAAAAGATTGATGCCCAATGTAATAGAAACGACTATTCTCAACGGAAAATCAACAGGAGAAGAAGTTCTGATTCCGAGAATCCTAATTATTTTCAGTGATATGCCATATGAATTTAAACGTTTACAGTTTCCCGTTGGTCTAGCGTATTCAATGATTTTAAATATAGCACAAGGACAATCGCTTGAGGTTTGTGGATTAAATATCCAAAATCCATGTTTCTCACCTGGGCATCCACAAAATGTATTTGTTTATACCGAAGACTGGAAAACCAGAAATATTGTATATCCTAAACCATTGCAATAAATGGAACGTTGAAAAATAATAGAAAAATATTTCAAAATTTATTTATAGGGAAGTCAGTTGTCAAGCAGAACAACGTCTGCTGGGTCTGCTAGTAGATATATAAATATATAACAAAAGTAAAATTAACAAAACAAAATAAGCTTAAGTCTAACAGATTGCACAACCGAGATGGTTGAAGAGGCTGTGTTTCCCATCCCTCTTCTAAAACGATCGATTTATTCGTTTAAAGTTGTGCCTAGAAATATTGAATATTCACACTTCGGCCCCAGTTGTTAAAGTTGTGCTTAGAAATTCTGATATTCGCTGGATGGTTGGAGAGGCCGTGTCTCCAATCCACCCTCTCATTCGGTCGATTAATTCATATAAAGTTGTGCGTAGAGATCTTAAGGAGCGAAACGTCGTGTTTTCAATCCTCCCTTAAATTCTGTCTAGATATGTAAAGAATTCATTACGTAAGGTACGTTCAAAGCTTATACAGCAATACGTCCGAACACCAAATACGCAGGGGACATTTTTGGGGAAATTTAAACGACAGAGGTAAATGACACTGGGCGGGTCTTTGTGAGATACGGATCATCGAACTCTTATTTTATTTATTTACTAGCAGACCCGGCAGACGTTGTTCTGCCTGACCAGTGACTTCCCTAGAAATACATTTTCAAATATTTTTCTTTAACTTTTAACATTCCATTTATTGCAGTGCTTTAGGATATACAATGTTTCTGGCTTTAAAGTCTTTGGTATAAACAAATAAATTTTTTGGATGTCCAACTCAAAAAACGGATCTTTTGAACTTTAAAATGTCACTAAAGCAAATACATTCAGGGATATAACGAATTGATATATTACTTAGCTTGTGGTCTTGGAACTGCCCACTTTTCCAAAGAATTTACAAATGTAGCCTATGTATGTCGTACACAACGAAGATTTTAACGTATTGGAAAAATTTAAAACAGATCAACCATAAACTTTGGACATTATTGAAGTACAAACAAAGCTTTGAATACAAGAAATGTGGGCGTGGCACCGCCGACATTTCCCAAATTATATAATTCTTGACCAAGGGACACATATATCCAAAAATCTTTAATTTAGACCCAATATTTTCAGAGTTATGAAGAATTTAAATTTTATATAGCCTGGGGGCGTGGCACTGGCTACTTTTCCAAAAATTGATGTAGCCTGAATCGTACACAACAATTTTCTTAACCAATCTTGAAAGTTTAAAAGAGATCGACCATAAACTTTGGACATTATTGAAGTACAAACAAAACACAAAAAATTTGGGCGTGGCACCGCCCACTTTTCCAAAATTACATAAATCTTGACTAAAGGACACACATATCCAGAAATCATTAATTTAGACCAAAAATGTTCAGAGCTATGAAGAATTTAAATTTTATATAGCCTGGGGGCGTGGCACCGCCTATTTTTCCAAAAATTGATATAGCCTAAATCGTACACAACAATCTTCTGAACCAATCTTGAAAGTTTAAAAGAGATCGACCATAAGCTTTGGACATTATTGAAGTACAAACAAAACACAAAAAATGTGGGCGTGGCACCGCCCACTTTTCTAAAATTACATAAATCTTGACCAAAGGACACACATATCCAGAAATAATTAATTTAGACTAAATATGTTCAGAGCTATGAAGAATTTAAATTTTATATAGCCTGGGGGCGTGGCACCGCCTACTTTTCCAAAAATTGATATAGCCTAAATCGTACACAACAATCTTCTGAACCAATCTTGAAAGTTTAAAAGAGATCGACCATAAACTTTGGACATTATTGAAGTACAAACAAAACACAAAAAATGTGGGCGTGGCACCGCCCACTTTTCCAAAATTACTTAAATCTTGACCAAAGGACACAAATATTTAAAAGTCATTAATTTAGACCAAATATGTTCAGAGTTATGAAGAATTGTAGTTTTATATAGGCTGGGGGCGTGGCACCGCCCAAATTTCTAAAAATTAATATAGCCTATGCTTTAACCCATGATCCCAAGAATATACTGTGAAAATTTCATAAAAATCGGTTGAGTACTTTGGACGCCCATAAAGGACACACAGACACACATTCATTTTTATTTATAAGATGGGTTTGTTATTATAATTTGGGGAATCACCAATAATTCTCTTTATATTTCTTCTCTTTTGTCGAAGGCTTATGCATCTCTTAGTCAAAATACATTTTCTCTACGTTGCGTTCATACACACACGCACATACATTTTTGTTCCGCTGTAGCTTGAGTTTGATCTATGAAAATTCTTATGCTTGGATTGTTTGAATCTTTTATAAATTTCATCCTAGAAATAAGGGGCTTTAAGTTTTGAAAATGGAAAAAATGAAAACGCCACTTGGTTTATTTTTGGGAAAACTTGCTTCTTAAAAAAATTTCATAAAAATTGGGCCATCACTTTTCGAGATCAGCCGTTACGAATAATTTCATATAAGCAATTTTATATAATTAGTATAGATTTATTTTATTTTATTTTATTTGCATATTAAAACATAGTTTATGATCAAAAAGAACACATAAACCATTATCAACAGATATGCGTTTTAAGTCTGCTTTTTTTAATGAATAGGATATCAGAACTGGCTTCATTCTATGAAATGTCATTTGCTTACATTTAGAACAATTAAATGTAAGTAAGTTTATCGTGCACCAGCAATTAAATGAGTCCAACTCAGCCTGGAGAAGATCACCTGCCGACTTATCAGAGGGACAAAACGTGTAGCAAAGTTTAACCTCATCCGCGTACATTAAAGTTTTGGAATATGAGATAACCTCTGGTAAATGATTTATTAACAGGGTAAACAGTGATGGGCCTAAATGGCTCCTCTGAGGCACACTTGAAGGTACTTGAATGGTTCTGGAAATCGTGTGATTGAACATAACTCTCTGAGTCCTGTTTGTAAGGTATGTAACTTCTGAGCCATGCTGAAAGATGAGCCGGAAAACCGAGTAAATCCCGTTTATGAATTAGAAGTTGATGATTCACGGTTCGAATGCCTGTCTAAAGTCAGTGTAGATCACATTCGTTTGATTGCTTCCTAAATATCCGAAGAGGAGTACACTGATATTGCAGCTGTTTAGTAATGATCTGTACAAAAGTTTTAGAAATAGTTGAGAGGATAGCAATGCCTCTGTAGTTCTCAATTTCTGCCTTGCTACTTTTTTTTGCAAGGGAATAATAAATTATTGTTTATACCCCACCCCGCCCCGTAAGGACCCGGAGAAAATAGGGGCTTCAGTGATTCCAGACTCTGAACAACCGTGTTATTATCAATAGAAGGGCTCATGGTGTTATTGTTGGAACTAGCCAAATAATATGGATACTCACTAGCTTGGGAACTGTTGTCATCGGTATTGGCACTCAAACGAAAGCAACGATGGAAATCCAAAGACTTTGCGCTTAGAGTAACAAAAATATAACATTTTTTTGGATTATTAAAATAACTGATTTAGATGATGAAAGTTAGAGCGGGCAACTAAATACATTGAACTCCGTCATGAAACCTCTATTATTTAAAACCAGTCGTTGTAAAACGCGGCAGAGAATCGAGTAAGTCTGGACAACATTTGATAGGTATTTTTTCCTCAGAATCCTTTACTATTGCTTACAGGTCGCGGTTATTACTTGGTTTAGCCTTTTGAACTGCTTTCTTTATGTCTCACCACAGGTTCTCTATGGGTTTGAGGGCTGGTGATTGTCCAAGCTAGAACCTACCCTCAATGTCATTGTCACGAAACAACTCCTGAGCTAGCCGGTCTGTATGTTTCGGGAGGATAATAAGAATACCTATTTCAGGGCCATTTCATATTATGCATAAGGCAGCATAGTGCTCTTCAAAATATTCACATGGACATGGTGATCCATGATTGTGTCAATGCGATGGACCCAACACCATCAAAAGAAAAACATGCCCAAACTAGTATTTTCGATGAACTGTCGGAAACCCGTGCTTCCAAAAAGTCCACTTTTCCATCCAGTTTATATGTTTTCTGGCGAATTTAAGGCGGCTAGTGACCTGCCTCTTTGTTAGAAGAGGTAATTTTCGTGGGCTTCGAGGAAGATTTTGCTCTAAAAGTCACTGTACTTACGCAGAGTTTAAGTTCTTTTCGGTTTTATTATAAAGTACAATTACTATGCTTACTGCTTCTCTTGCGAAAAAATCAGTCAAATGACAAGTTTTATTCGGGGCAGTGAAATAACGCCTGGGGAAATAACGCCCGCGGGCATTATTTCTTTTCTGAAAGGAAACAAAGCCCGCGGGGATTATTTCTTTTCTGAAATGAAATAGCGCCCGTCGAGGAAAGGAAATAACGCCCGCGGGCCTAATTTCCATTTTGAAAAATAATTTTACAGCGCCGGAGCAAGTTATGGGCACAGAAAAGCTAACACTTTCATTTTGCAAATTATAACTATGTTTAGGAACGACATCACCGTGGCGGTAGCCACGGCTATGGCACACACCCGGAGTTGGAATGGCGTAGCCCAGGGTTATTTTTTGAAGCGCGGCCGAAGGCCGCCTACCCGGAAAGGTGTTCTGCACAGAAAAAACATGGATCGGGCCCCTAAATTAGGATTTGACCTAGGTCATTTTTTGGTTTCGGGAAAATATATACTCCAAAAAATAACAGCGCGGGATAAATTCAAATAATATTACTTTATTGCGCTGGTCGATGCGTGCTATCGCTTTGAATTTTGTACAAAAAAGATACAGTGTAAACAATGAAAGGTTTTGACACTTTCTTTTGTGTGTCCTTCTGTGCGTAGCGTGTGATGTGTTACATTGTGTCTAGTGTTAAATGTTGGATAGGTGTGTTGATGTGGTGGCTGCGCCTTCTGCTGGCTGTCATCCGTGTACTCATTTAACCAGCATCCTTCGTTCAATTTTGTCCACTCAGGATTTTACTCCAGTAAAAATTCTACTCCTCTAGCTTGAAACTTGTTTGTTACCAACTTTGTTATGTGAGCTGTATGCTAATTACGATTGCCGTAGTATCTTAATGTCCTCTACAATAATTTTGTCAAGTAATTTAAAAAAAAAAAAATATTTTCAAATAATTTCAATGATTCAGGCCTCCTTTTAACCCACCCACAGATGCTCGCCTGCCTAATAAGAAAGCTTCCATTGTGCCGCCAAACCCACCCCCAACTACCTTATACAAATATGCAATTTATTTACTCTCACACATACTTTGACAAATATGCATTGTTCTTTTAATGCGTTTGTCTTTGGGTTAAATTCGATTTCCCTGGCCAACGATTACATTTTCATGTCGCTTTCTTGTTTTAATTGTCGCTTTATTTCGTGTTCGCCGCCTTAGTAAGTTTTCGTTTATTTTGTGTTTGCATATTTTGCCATCGTAAATTTTCACGATTAATTGCCGCCAATAATATCAACATGGATATACAGCCAATTGGATTATCACCCATTTTAGAAGATAATCACGACAATCCCGTTCCAGCCAGGAACCCAGCCAACGTCGCTGCTGATAATATGATTTTTTCACCACAAGCCGGTTATGACATTTTCGAGCCTGACATTGGGGACTCCAACGCCGCCGGAGCAAACAATGAAAATTGCACAATCTTTAACATGCCAGCTAATGAAGACAATAATGTAATCAATAACACCAACGCCGCCGGTGCCGTCAGTGAAAATACTCTAGGTAAGTCAACAGTTGTCGATATTAGTGCAATCGAGACACGCATAGCTACACTGGAGTGTGATTTGAAAGCCACACAGGTGCAGTTAAGTGAACGCGAATTACAAAATGCACTTCAAAGTACCGGTAGTTCCGGTATTACATACGCCAGTAGCGTCGTCACCCAGTCCCAGCCAGTTCTGCCGCCGTCTACGCAAGCAGAGGTAATTGCCCCCACAAGTAGCGGCTTGCCATTAAGTGAGCGCCTTTCCACGAAACCGTATACTGCGGTGCATACATACAGCGCCACACCACAGTCATTGCCTAGAAGTAGAGCTCCTGCCGCGAGCAATGTGTATAGTACGTATGTACCCAATAACTTTTTGCCATCACAGTCTCCGAATGCAGCTCCAACCGCGAGCAATATGTATAGTAGGTATGCACCTTGTAACCATTTGCCATCACAACCATCGAATGCAACAAAGCCCGCCCAGTATTCTGCTCACACCTCATGCTACCCTCAAAAATTGCTGGACTTGCCCGTATTCAGCGGTCGCCTAGAAGATTGGCCGGTATTCCATACGGCGTTCATTGAGTCTACAACAGCATACGGGTACAGTGATTTCGACAACAATCAACGGCTTCATAAGTGCCTAAACGCAGACGCCCGAAAAACTGTAAAGTCTTTGTTGATCCAGTCATGCAATGTAAGTTGCATTATTGAGCAATTAAAATCTCGTTTCGGGCGCCCAGAGCTACTTATTCGAAGCCAGTTACAGCAGGTGAAGGAAATAATGCCGATTTCTGAGAATGCCTTAAGCAAGCTGATACCATTTGCCACCAAAGTAATGAACATTTGCGCCTTTTTACCGTCAGCCGATGCAGACCATCGCTTTGCTAACCCTACGCTAATCGATGAGTTGACTTCAAAGTTGCCTATGACTAAACGTATTGAGTGGGGCCGCTATGCAGCTGCCGTGCAACCCCGTGCCACTCAGCCGATGCAGACCATCGCCTTGCTAACCCTACGCTAATCGATGAGTTGACTTCAAAGTTGCCTATGACTAACCGTATTGAGTGGGGCCGCTATGCAGCTGCCGTGCAACCCCGTGCCACAGTGGTGCACTTTTCCGACTATCTCACCACTCTTGCAAACGTAGTTTGTGCCATTCACGACGGCCAAAACGCCGCTTAGTTCTCCATTTGGGTGAGAAGCACCAATCGCATAAATGCCCGATTTGCCAGGGCCAGCATAAGCCGGCTGATTGCATTCGTCTTGTCAACTCAACAGTAGCAGGTAGATGGTCTGAAGTTAAGGCTCGCCGCTTATGTTTTCGTGTTCAAATGCCGGGCATACAACACGCGACTGTAGACAGCGCAAGGTGCGCTCCATAGACGGTTGTAACCGAATCCACCATATACTGCTCCACGAAACCCACGCCATCGCGGTCAGTGCCATAGGTAAAAACTCAAATAGTGAAACCTCAGTTCAGCTTAGTCAGCAACAGAGCAACAGCAACAACAACAATCGTCTAGTGGTACAGGTACAACAGTACTAAGTTGTGTCCAAACACAACAACAAGATTCGGGTGGTAATTGTACTGCAGTTTTAAGCTGCGACTCAAGCGTAACTAAGAATAAGCTACTCCTGCACATCTGCCAGTGCAACGACATGCCGACGCCGTGCCCCAAATACTTATTGCCATAGACAATTGTCACTTAGGCCTGGCGTCTACTACTATCACCATGAAACAACATGGTCCCTTTGCAGCAAATACCAAGCTTGGCTGGGTAGTGTTTGGTCCAACCGGTAAGGGGTCTCACGCAACATCGAGCTGCCTACTTGTTAAGAGCAACGTTGATAGATCGCTTCACGATATTGTAGCCGACTTTTTCGAGACCGAAAGCTTCGGCGTGAGAGCAGCACCACCCGTCGAAAGTGAAGCTGATGTTCGCGCATGAACCATTCTACACACAACCACTCGTTGCATTGGTACAAGATTCCAGACCGGTGTTTTATGGCGTCAAGATGAAATTACACTACCGAGCAGCTATGGCATGTTGATGAATAGACTGGTGAGTGTAGAAAAAATAATGAGTCGTGATGCTAGTTTTGCCTCGTCTTACAAGAAAATAGTTCAGCTATACATTACCAGCCGTTATGCAAAACCATTAACGGCAGCCGGAGCCGCCCTGTCAACGCCTCGTACGTCGTACCTGCCGCACTTCGCGGTAGGCAATCCGAACAAGCCCTCGAAACTGCGATTAGTTTTTGATGCCGCCGCTGAAGTAGATGGTGTGTCTTTAAATCACCACCTTCTGAAAGGGCCTCAAGAGTAGAGACCATTGCCAGCTATACTTTTCAATTTCCGTGAACGAGCAGTAGGTATCAGCGGCGACATCAAAGAGATGTTCCATCAAGTGTTGATACGCGAAGAAGACAGATGTGCCCAAAGATATCTTTGGCGAGACGGCGATTCAAGCAAGCAACCCGAAGTATACGAAATGTGTGTGATGACGTTTGGGGCTGCTTGCTCACCCAGTGCAGCTCATTACGTTAAGATCTGCAACGCCATTGAGCATCGAAGCGATAGTCCAATCATAACTCGTGCCATAAAATCGATAGTTGACAACCATTATATCGATGACTTTTTGTACAGCTTCGACACAACGACCGAAGCAATCGCCATCGCCAAGCAAGTTAAGGCAATTCACATGGATGCTGGGTTCGAGTTACGCAACTTCGCTTCAATTAGAAGTTAACGCCCTTACTAAGTTTCTCGGTAAAAAAAAAAGATATGTCCACGGAGAGGGTATTGGGGCTACATTGGTGTCCAACAACGGACTGTTTCAGTTTTAGTCCAAAGTTTAACAACGTCAGCGAATCGGTATTGCGAGGTGACAGGCGGCATACCAAACGTGAGTGTGGTCATGTCTATATTTGACCCAATAGGACTTATTGCCAATTTCGTCGTTGGAGCCAAACTCGTCATGCGTGAAGTGTTTCGGCATGAAATCCGCTGGGATGATCAACTCCCCGAAAACATCGCCGAGTTATGGGAATCATTTTTTATTTATTTATTTATTTTGTTGTTGGATTTTTGCGGTCTATTTTGTTTACATATTTGTAAGTTTTTGCAAGCTCGAGACCAAATAAACAATAATTCGTAATGAATTTAATTGTCAGTTTTTTGGGAAAAATTGATAATTGGAGAAAAATTACAAAGGAAAAATCAACAGCGATGGATAGGATTACATGTTTCAGAGTTTCCAGGCTCATCATCAGATCCCTTTTCGGACACGGATTCGAACTCGTGTCTGCACCAAAGCCGCTGTTAGAAAATTCCAACACTAAGCAATGATGCCCTGTGACGTCACAATGCACTTATCTCCACTTCAATTAATTCCCTTTTGTTTGTTTGTTCTTGCCAACTGTATACACAAAATTTCTTAAGACATGCAGCCTATATGTTATGATGTGTGTTGGACTTGTTGTTTGTACATATTTACATATGTACGTAAACCCGTGCTATGGTTTCAATGTATTTTGTTGTTGGATTTTTGCGGTCTATTTTGTTTACATATTTGTAAGTTTTTGCAAGCTCGACACCAAATAAACAATAATTCGTAATGAATTTAATTGTCAGTTTTTTGGGAAAAATTGATAATTGGAGAAAAATTACAAAGGAAAAATCAACAGCGATGGATAGGATTACATGTTTCAGAGTTTCCAGGCTCATCATCAGATCCCTTTTCGGACACGGATTCGAACTCGTGTCTGCACCAAAGCCGCTGTTAGAAAATTCCAACACTAAGCAATGATGCCCTGTGACGTCACAATGCACTTATCTCCACTTCAATTAATTCCCTTTTGTTTGTTTGTTCTTGCCAACTGTATACACAAAATTTCTTAAGACATGCAGCCTATATGTTATGATGTGTGTTGGTCTTGTTGTTTGTACATATTTACATATGTACGTAAACCCGTGCTATGGTTTCAATGTATTTTGTTGTTGGATTTTTGCGGTCTATTTTGTTTACATATTTGTAAGTTTTTGCAAGCTCGAGACCAAATAAACAATAATTCGTAATGAATTTAATTGTCAGTTTTTTGGGAAAAATTGATAATTGGAGAAAAATTACAAAGGAAAAATCAACAGCGATGGATAGGATTACATGTTTCAGAGTTTCCA